>JAARMF010001164.1:19540-44598 GCA_022844705.1 Toxascaris leonina | reverse complement strand
TTATTTAAACGATATGACGTAATATTGACGAGTTGAATTTTGCAAGTCAACGTTTGACCACATGTGGCGATCGTTCTAAGTACGCGTTTGCTATTCAGGCGCTTCCCTTCCATTGGGCCCCGTAAAAAAAACTTCGTTGTCATTTCGTATTCAAAGCCTTTTCTTCGTACATATAAAAAAAATGAAAGAAAAAAGAAAGAGGAATAATCGATGCTCAGAAATCGCGTTCATTGCCTCCTAAACACTTGTTTTTATGAGGCCGTATGCAGCTCAACTTGAATTAGTTCGTCTAGCCACTCATTCCGATGAAATGTCGACACGAAGTGCATCTAATTGCAAAAGGTTATGCAAATATCGCTCAAAACTGGTGTTACCGTCAGAATACAACGAATGGTTCATCCTGTTGATAGCTCACGATGTCGTAATGTTTCCGTTTCAGATATCTGTAAAACGTTGACGTTAGAATATAAAAAAAGAGAACTACAGAAATGTTGCATAAAGGAAGAGAGCCATAAAGAAAACCATTCTTTACGATTGATGGAAACCTTGGGAAAAAGGGATTAACTCATATCGGAGCATAAATGGAACATTTCGCAATGTTCCTGTTAGGTTGCTATGATATTCCCTTTTTACAATTGAAATTATTGTTGACTACTGCATCACGAACGAATTACTCATATGAAAGATGACATACAATCTGCAGGAAATTGCAAAAAACCAGTAACAACTCAAAATTTATTCATCAAAGAGCGATGTTTTCTGACAAATCGCAAGGTCATTTCAATTTTCTCGGTTTATTTCGCTATGGCAGTTGCACATTTTCGGATGCATTTTCTCTAATTCCCCACAAGCATAACATTCACTTTGGTCGTTCAATGCCATTTCCATCGCGTCGACCCGTCCCATCATCTAGGTGCTGTCGTGTCTCTATGTCGCGTTTCCGCGCCTCTAACTCTCCACTCGTGCAGTACCTATCCATCGAGCGTATCCCATTGCACGACAACTTTTCACCTCCGTTGCCAGTGCACATATCGTCGCAACTCTATGTGTCTAAAAAGTGTTTCTTATGCGATCTGCTGTTGACTATTTTTCATAGTATATTATGTTAGTGACAGTCATCGGTTTATCGTTCTCTCGATCGACTATTCTCGTATGCGTTAGAGGAAGTCAGTCGGCGAGTTATAGCGACGAATACCTGAGGTGTACAGCAGGTAGACCACTACAAAGATAGCAGCATCGACGATGAATGCCTCTCTCTGTCCAATGCCACGGTAGAGCGCAGTGTCGCTACGCAACACTTTCCTTTCTGCGATGTGTTGTTGATTTGTTTTTTGACACCTTTAAATTCCTCACATTGTTTTTCTATGATTCTTATTTTATGTTTCACAATGCAGCTAATTTTTATTTGAATATATTCAATTTTATTTATTCTTTTTCTTCAATTATGATGAAGCGATCGACAAATTGGTAATGGAATCGATGTCATTCTATGGTGATTAGTGACATACTCTCCACCTCTAAACGAACCCAAATACTTCCACTAGTTAAAGCATTCAAGACTTATTGGAAATGCTTTGCAGGTTGATTTTACACGCCGGAAGAGGAGACGCTCGTTAGATAAGAGGAAATAGAGGGTTTTGCAGCAGAAGAAAGCGGGGATTTCGATAAGGAATGTTATAAAGATTTTTCCTCGAAGAGGTTTAAAGCAGCAAAATTAAGTCCGACCCCTTGCACATCTGAGCGTGTCTTTCAAAAATCTTTCAGTACTTTTGTGCCCCATCTATCGCATCAATTCATCTTATACACAATGAAAGCATTAGCTATTTGGTTGTGCTGAGAGCCAAAAATTCGACCTGTCAGAAAAATATCTTGAGGAGGATGAGCTGATTAGCATTTCTTATATCATCTCGATCTTAATTTCGATTCACTGCTATTTCAGTTTCATTTATTCTATTTATTTCATTTTATTATTGCTTCTATTCTGTATCCTTATTTATCTTCATTTTTGTAGTTATTTATTTATTTGTTGAGCATGTCTGCTGTAAGACAGTTTTAACGCAAGAAATGCTCAAGATTAAACTCTGAATTTAGGCTTGAATGCGCTATTGTTTCTATAAGAAGGGATTGTTCTCTGTATTTATCTCGTTCCTTTGCTGATAACTCATGGAAATATTTAGCGACATGAAGCAATACAGAAGCACATGTCGTGCCAATTCCTCTATCACACTGCCACACCTTCTTTGATGCTAGTATGCCACGCGATAAGGAAGTCTTAGAAATTTTGGTGTGATTTTGCTCCTTTTTTGTTCATATCTCTATTTATTCTCTCTGATGTTGTCTCTCACATTGTACCTTTAAGTTCGTAATGCCACAGCAATATATGCGACCTTCTTTATGTGCCTTCTTCACAGCCCAGCAATACGATGAATTAATGAAAACGCTTTTATTCTGCTGCAACATTGTTGCAGATTTGCATCCGTTTCTTTGATTACGAAGAGCACTATCATTTCGTACATTCGATGAGTACTAAAAGCTTATTTACATTCATTTTGTGTCCCTTGAGTCTGAGATGCCCTCCATAATATACCGATGGAAATTGGCTGCCATTCCCTCAACAAATGCTTATCACGCCGCAATTCTTTTTTTCCCTGTAAATTTCTCTTTCTCTCATTTGATTCCTTCAACAAAGGTTTCCTTCTTCACCGAGGTTTAGTTTCGATCCATGAGGTCATGCAAGATTTCTGCAACAGTTCCTTCCTTAAGCGTCTCTTCATAAATTTTATGTCATTTCAAAGGGCGTTTCTATCTTAGAGGTTATTCAGTGTAATGTAGTTTTTTTGATTTATTGTGACATTTAGCGAATAAATTCGGTGACCATTCATATTTCCTTCTTCAAGAATGAGGAATGCAGACGTTTGATCTTTGCTAAAAAGCGAAAACAAAGATTGGAGCAATTTGAGCTGAAATTTTACGCAGAGCCTATTGCTTACCGAATATAGACGCCATAAGATATTGCACGGCTCATAGACCAAATGTGCGAATGTCGATGAACTCAGATGTCACTTAATGAGTATTTTTAGAAACAACTTTTTGCTAATGGAAGGGATTTTCTTCGGCATACTTTTGATTTTCTTATAAATTTGAATGATGAAATCGATAAAAACCTCTATGGAAGCAGAATAAGTGCAATGCCATAGTTGACTTTCATATATGTATTTTGTTTCGTTGGTATTGGATTCAAGAATTCGATTCATTTGTTGTCCTACTTGAGAAACTCACAAAGTGGACCTGCACTTACATGGTTTCTGGAGCCGTTATTCATAAGTACGCAGGCCAAAATTTTCTTTGTCCACCTTTTCCGTAAACAAAGCTATAAACTCGGCTGTGAAGAATGTGGGCAACATCCACACAATGAACTGTACTTCAAGTCAACAATATTTCCNCAACATCCACACAATGAACTGTACTTAAAGTCAACAATATTTCCAAAAAAAAATGCGAATAAAAATTCATTCAAAATGCGCTTCTCAGCGTTTCCGATGACTGTTGAGCAAAAGTAACCGGAATATTCGTCATTTGCGGACAGCTAAAATGAGATTACTCCTAGCAATTTTAGTGGCAGTATTTCGATTTAGTTATCTCAATTTCGTTTGTGCCTTTGCATTCGGCAAGTGAATTGTTATGCCAGCCGAGGATCAGCTTCAGAGCCACGAGTCATGGAAATACCTCATAGTCCCCAAAAATCATTCCGGAAAAGTAGGCAGCATTTGTGGGATATGAGCTTCGCTGTCCATCCTTTTCCGCTCGTATATCTTCCCAGTACGCCACCTTCATCGAGTGGGATGTGATTTCTGGTAACTAGCCATTCAAAAAGCCTCAAATCTATATCGATGATATTGAGCCATTAATTTCAGCCAACTATATTGCAAATTACGGTTGAAAAACAACGAGCCACAAGAATTTCAGTTTATTGATTGTCGTCGAGAATGCGAAACCAATTGACGGCATCTCTGAATATATGCAAAAATTCACAGCAATAGCGAGGATCGAAATATGCCCATTATCTTAGCGAGCTTCAAAGTTAGCGGTGAAATGTGCCCTTTCTTTCATAGATGCAACGGGAGATCTAAGGCGAGATATGTTTGGCATATGGTAACTACTGCAATAATAAGACATGCTAGAGAAGTTCTGGTGTACATGTATCACCGTTTAGAGGTCTTTGTGGATTTGACAAATAGTTGGACGTTCTGTAGTGTCTTTGGAGATATTTATTCCAGATTTTATTCGGGGTAGTTTTTATTGACGAGTTGGTGGTGATTCCAGGTCTTTTTCATATCTGAGCGCAATTTATGTCTTTTAATGGTCACTTAAACCATAGATCTGAGACAATCTCACAAATTGTAATGTCTAAATGATGCAACGTCTTTGCCGCTGTTGACAGTGAACACCTCCCACTTGGAAGTCTGTATGAAAAGGATAGTCGTCCTCACTTTCGTAAGAGAAATTAGTTGGAGATGCATTCTCTTCTATAGCAATTTAAGTGTGCGATTGAAAAAATGCTGATAGGTTTCAACGAAATACGTTGTTTGCGAATTGTTTATGACATCAAAAATTTTCGATGCACTATTGAGTTTGCACTCTCGCTTAAAACGTTTCTGTTTTTTAGTGCGTCATCGATATTGAGGAATGTCACTTGGTAAGAAGTGATGTTTACAGGAAAAAACCGTTTACGAACTGAATAAATCGAGGCGAACTTTGTGCTTTTCAAGCATTCGGGATTAGTTTTGTGTCGCATTTGTTTGAAAGCTTGAGCCAAGCTTCTTAAAGTTTATTCTGCACACAGATGAAACAGCAGAATTTTAGACAAAAGTCAGCAATACTCGTCATTCTTGATGGCAATATTTTGAGTTGATTGAAGATTGTCATCGCTTCGACCTTCCGAGCTAGAAAAGTATTTAATCATTACATAACCCTATATGGGTGTTAATTTTTTTTGAACGTTCGCTCCGGCTATTCAGGTATTTTGTCTTCGGCCATCTAACAAATGGCGCTAGTTGAGTTCTTCATGGCCGTGAGAGACGCTTCTTCCAAAATGCTCTTGGGCCAACTTCTAGCCCTCATAGTGGAGTAGGGATTGAGAAGAGGCGATGGGGGGTAGGGGAAGGGGGTGGGGGTCAGAAACGTTTTAATTACGACCGCTTCTTTATCAGTGAAGCAATTGCAATCGGAATCACAACCGGTCTCTGTTTCGTATCAGTCTGTGAATATTGTTTTCATCCGTCATCAGCCAAACATAATAACAACGTGAGCTTAAGCTGAGCTGAAAAGGTAACAATAATAGTGATATAAAAATTGCTTCTCAACATAGCTTCTCCAAGAGTAAATACTAATCGCCTTATGCTATCTGTGCCGAACCGCACTCAATCAAGTGATATAGCACACATGAAAATCAGCCGGTGCACTATAGCAATCTCTGCGCGAGATTGTCGGATCTTGATTTACGGAATTTCTGCAGCGTAAGAACATTCGAAGGCTTCGAATCCACTAAGCCTAGAGCTGAAATCGTCGCTAGGATGGAGATCTCCTCAAATTGAAAATTTTTTTTCCGCCCGACGTAAAATTCATCTCAATTGTACCTCGCATATGTCCTCTTTTACAAATAAATTAAGCCTCTTTGGGCTATAACTTTGCTTTTTTTCGCATCGAAAAGCGCGCAATTGGATGATTCTACTGAATAATTGTTTTCCTTCCTATGGCATGAATGCAAAAAGCGCATTTTGTGCAAGCCTAGCTAAAGCGCTTCCTCAGATATTTCATGTGTCATTTCAGTTAGTTTTTACTTTGGCCGGATGCATTCTAATTGAGTTTCTTCTATCCGTTCCCGCAAGTTTGCAGATGTTTAGCCGTATGCCCCCCTCTTACATTTTCAACTGAGGAATCATCGGAAATTGAGCCAGCAATGTATTTACCCCAGTGCATATCATGGGATGATTTCCACGCCAAATTTCGGGTTGATTCCTCAATTTCGAAGTATCAGTGCAACTGAGCGTGTAAAAAAGTTGGATAACGAAATTTGTTACGGCATATAGCTTCCGATTTAGAATTCTTCCTATTTCGAATAGCGTTTCTCAAATAATAGCCGTGGTGCAAAATGTTTCATTTCTTAAAAGTGGCCTTGAATCGTTCGACCTGAGAGTTGTTTCAGACAAATCTTCTGAATACCAGACATATCTCGTCCCCTGTTTCACACAAGTTACATGTGCTATGCAGTTTTTTCAGTCTGGGCTTTGATATTCCGATGTGCTTTGTTATACACTGTGTTGGTGTCAGGTATGTGCAATTTCTGCCCTGAAACGGCCTAATCGAATAGATGGTGTCTTTTTTATTGTTCTGCACGTGCTCGGAGGTTCTTTTTCTATGCCAATTTCGGTAGTGAATGTTGTGTGCTGGAAGGATGTTATTTATGTTACTTATGCCAATATTTTATTGATTTCTTCTTCGTACTTATTTTTACTGCTATGTGCACTTTCCTTCATTCATACAAATAAAGAATACTCGAGGTTTGTCGATGCCTACATTGTTCAAAACTTCCAGCTAGGATTGTTGAACGTTCTGTGCGATGTGATGTCTATATAATTTCTTCGAGCCAAAAAACTGGATTTTCGATGAATTCATAATTCTGATCTGTATAGTATATCGAAACCAAGAATTGCGATAGTTACATCCTGCTTCAGATGTCAACACTGACCGACGTCTCAATCGATGATTTCACACTTGCCACAATCCTTTTCATGACCTTTTCCGGGTGTTCTTCTAGGAGGCAGTAAGAGCCTCTCTCGAGAATTGTAGAGAACGGTTGGCGAATTCAGCATTCCTTAATACCAGCTGAAAGCGAAAACTGGAAGTGCATTGGCTAGAGGGTAACAGCTTTTCAAGAGTCTCTTTGCAGCGATTTTAATCTGTACAATCCTCATCTCCCTTACTCGACTTTTGTCAGTACGCTTCAAACGTCATTGGCTGTGGGCATTGCTTTATCGGGCATTCCATTCAGCTGAATGCTTCCACCAGCTGTGCATGTTCACCTACATGCCATGCTTTCAATCGTTTGTTATCATTTATTGTGTTTAGACCCATTGCTTAATGTCTTATTGAAGGTATCATAGAAGAGTATAACTAAGAAAATACATTCCATACTCATTAGTGAGAAATATAAGCAGCATATGAAAGTAATCGTTCATAGTGCATAAGGATTTGAATGAAAAGATGACAGAAATGCATCAAAAGTTTCTACGAACTTTGCACATCTGAGTTTCTCTCACTGAGCGGTTTCATATAAACAATCTGAGACATAATTGAAACGGAGGAGGAATAAAAGCGAATGCTTTGAAGGGGAGAAATTATATAAATAAAAGATTGACGGAAAAATAATCCGACAGATCTTTGGATGTTACTGAGGACATGGAGTGCTGAATATAAACCCGTATTTTTAAACAAACAAATATTTGTGAAGTTTGCACTTTATTCGTTTCAAACGGCAATGGATGACAATCCATTTAGCTGAATGCTTCCACCAGCTGTGCATGTTCACCTACATGTCATGCTCTCAATCGTTTGTTATCATTGATTGTGTTTAGACCCATTGTCGTGATCCAATGCTTAAACCTCAAACGATGGGGGAAGGGAAGGGGAACGCAGAAAGACCAAAGATTCCTGAATTCAAGAAACAATGCAGTGAATATTGCGGACAAGTTCGATCAAAAATCCTGCGATGTAGTTGCACCGTTTCGAAAAAAGTGGTGCCATATTTTGCTGCAGCTCCTTGCTGCTTTTAGTTTTGTCCAATACTGTGCGCACTTCATATGAGTAGAAATGATGTTCGAAAACTCGAATTCTTTTTTGCACAATGGCGTCACTGATACAAACATAGCACGATAACGTATATTCGTTAAGCTAATATTTTCGGATATCGCAACGATCATGGACATATATATTTTTTTCGTGAATGGTTCAATTTTTTATCGCCAAAAAGATACGAATATAGGCATGAGTTGTTGGTGAACATCGCGCATTGCTTTGCTTTGTTGGGCTCATTGAGATTTGTCTGAATCCTCAACCTTCAACATATTGAATAAGACGATTGCTGATCACTAATCAACGTAGTGAAAAAGTTGCTGTCTCTTTAGGATGACACCATGCCAAGAACATTGCTGTTTGATGAATCTTTTGTTTCATGATGCTTCTTGTTCTAATGGACTCCAACTGACTGCATCAGCAATCCACGTCACGACTGAGGTATCGGTTAAGCGGCAGCAGTTCGCGTTCGAATCGAGGATGAACGGAATCTTGCCGAATGCTCACTGCCATCGATAAAACATTGCACATGATTGCATTCATTACGTAAATTACGCACATTTCATAGTTCACTCACGAACTGATCTCAAAGGGAAATCAACGAAATTTGCTTTGCAATAGATGAGGATTGCAACGAACGTTGTTAAGAGTATTGCAAGCATCGCACCTCAGGAGTGTTTTCCGATTGGCCAATGTGGTTCACTCTTGCCATCATCGTTTCCATTCAACGCACCATTTCACATTTTCTTTACCCATCGCGTTTGCTATCACTTTTTGCACACTCGCACTTAATTAGCTGCACTGATGCATCTCATCACTCATTAACGAAAGCGTTTCAAATTTTGATCGTATGTAAACTGAACGTGGCTCTTCGATGATACTTCGATTCGATTCTTTAAGCAAATGTATTTGTCGAGCTTGTGCTCTCTGACGATCCTTTCGCTTGACTATATATTAGAATAGGAGGTTATATTTGAAGTCTTTTTGTGTGTGGCCTTATTCGGCAACGAAAAGCTTAAAATTGCGCAACTTTGGTGCAAAATTCACTGACTAGATGTAATCAACTTAGAGTCGGTTTCGTTTTTCGGTTCTAGCGAAGCCATGACCTATTCACTTCGGCCTACGTTATGCCAAAGGTTTCATATATGGGTATGTTTGTTGATGCTGTGATCATCGAGCGGTTAAAGCTTCGCCGAATAAGCTTTCAGTAAGCTTCACCGAATATTGCATACTTTCGATGCTTTTTCTGAGTATTCTTTTTTTGCATGTTCGGTTTGTTTTGACATATCATCTGTATGCTACCATATCCGTGCAGTTTATTCCAGATTATGCCTTTTATTATCACTAATCTCCTGCCGCTCAAGATGGAGCTGATGTCGAGCTCTTTATACGTGTAACGTCCCATGGTTCCGTGGTTATTTTTCCTTGTATACATGCGTCCGGCTAACTCATCCTAAACAAAGAGGCTTAAAAAGACACAAATCGCTAGGCGCATGATGTGGCTTTTGCCTCCTTAAGCCTCACGCAAGCGTCATTCAAACGGTGATATCGTCAACGAGTAGCCTAAATGAAAAATTGGGTCAGTAGACTCCGAATGAGCGGCAGAAGGATTGATGAGAGGAGGTAAGGGGTGGGTGGCTGATCGACAGAAAGGTACAAGTGTATTGCAAAAGCCCTAGAAAAAAAGGCAGTCCAGTTTGTCTACTAAACAAGTTTGTCTACCTGTCTTCCTTTTTTTCCCAAAGTTGCACCGAACATGCTGTTTCATCCTACCATTCACATATAGTTATAGTAGCAATAGCTGAAGGCTACATCCTTTATGGGCGATTTGATCGCTTCTTCTAAGCAAGCCTCGGTATGATCGCAACTGTATTTGGCTGAGGTTGTTACTGACCCTACGAGCTCATAATTTCGTAAGGAAGGACATGCTCAGCGGGTGGGACAAGTTGAGATCTGATATATGGAGAGGCGACCTAAGAATTGATGCAGAGAAACAGAACTCGCTAAGAATGTCAATTTTTTTTGGCTGACTTTGCTCTAATTAAAACTTCAGCCCGCCTCACTTGTCTTGGTCTGAAAATTGTCGTTTCGTCTAGTGCCCCCACGAAATTTTCTCTTTTTTCTCTCATGTTGGATTAAAGGTTATCAACTCTATTTCTGGTCTTATATTCCGTAGTTCTGGTCTTCTATTCAATTTATGGCATTCAACATTTCCAAATGCAATTTGGGCATTTCGGCGAAGCTTTGATCGTCTTGGTCGCTAGAAATCTCGTGTTAAGAATCACGCTAAAGGTGTCACTCGCTTCCGCCACCCCAGCACTCCCCTTAACATCTGAATGTTCACATAATCTCCAACTTGATTCGGAAGGAATTTTAGCGATTATATAGCTCTTGCATCAAAAGCTCTGAGTATCATTTGACTGATACATTATTTGAGTTTGCCTCATATCGTGTCAACGCTACCAAACTTTTGATGGCAATCCACATTTTTACATTGCGGAAGTTCTTCCGACGGTTGTCGAATGGAGAATAATAAGCGTCCGGCGCTTCAGCAGAAATTAACAGCATCAGTAGGCGAAATAAGGTAGCAGGCTGACGATTTATAAAAACGAAACAATACTAACAAAGAAATGTATTATTCGACAAAGGTAGCTTCAATGAACGTTTCGTGAAGGCCTTCTCTAGGTGTCACATCAATTCTCGAATATGGTTCCGTGCAGTCTTCGCAGCCAACATGCCTCATATTTGTGCCCAAATCTCAAATCTAACGCTTTCGCCAAGTCGGTAGACTTTCAGCTGAATCAACTCATGTGGGGAATTTCCGCACTCATAAATATGACTAACTGATCTCTTCAAATAAATAATTTCATCGCAATGAGAGAGTTTATTGAAAGCCCTTTTGCAGCAGGTGAAATTCGTCGATGAACTTGTGTGTTTTAGCAAGAAAGAACATTATTTTCTCCCCATTATTTCGTGATTGTCTATTGGCCTCGTCTCAAATCCAACGAAAGTGAAATATGCCGAGGATGCGGAATAAAGGGGCGATGACTATCCGCTAAGGCGCTCAGGAGATGAGAGAGCGATAAAGGTTGAATAACACTGCGATAGTCGTTCATTTTAGCACATTTGTAGGCAGTTTTATGTGGGAGAGAAGATTGATTCTTTCTATAGACATTTCTATTGAATCATTCTTGTCTGACACTATGCAGTTCAACTGATTGACGAATTATTCACTAGAATGCCGTTAAATATTTGGCAATTTACAAGTCCTTCAATCATAAATTGATACGATATGCGCATTGATATTACTCTGTCTTAGCTGCTCTATCTTTTATCCTTATTTTGTGACCGCGGGTTGAGACCATTTCCCAAAATATTTAACGAAAGCAAATCATGCAAAATGGCGAAATTTCGATTGCTTTCACGCATATCAGGTGTAGCGGTGGAATTGATGAAGTCGCTCCGTTGCGAATCAATGAAAAAGAGCAATTCGGAGCACTATTCGCTGAACTTCTAATTACACTCTTTTGAAAGGACTTTCTATTAGCCTTTTAATTAGTGCACAGTAAATCTGAAGCAGCTGCAAATTTGCTCCCATAAAAGTCGCATAAATTTCTTATAAAATGCGAATAATGAATAGCCACTTTATGCGTTGGAAATTGCCAAGCCAAGATTTTCGAGAGCTGACATAATGATTAAGCAAATCCTATTCCATTTTAGGAATGAAAGAGCAGTTGGCATGTGAGAAAAATTGAGCCGAGAAAGAGTGCACAAAAACACGCAAGGAGAGAGTAAGCTTTCGAAGATGGATAGCAGCATCAGCGAAGACCATTTTTCACTCGGATGAACGCCAATTGACTATGAATTCAAGCGCTAAAAGATAGCCGCATAAAATTGCCTCCGTTCGTTCTTTAGTGAATCTCGACACGGCTTTGAAGTATTCTACCATCGATCACTAGCTATATATACACTGCTATATATAAACCTCTAGTCTTCCGTCTCCTGCAGTATCGCAGCATAAATTTAAAGGATGCTGCCATCGACCACCTCCTTCACCCTACTCTCTCGGCGTCGGGATGTTCTTGCTTGCCTACCTGAAATGAGCAAATAAATGCTTTCCTTTTCTCAGCTTAAAGGTTTCGGAGAGTACTTTCAGTTTATCCAACTTGGAGCTTATTCAAAATATCCACCATTGCAGATCTTCGCTTTTATTCTTTTCACGTTCGCCGACTTTATCCATAAGAAAGCAAATCACCGATTCTTGGCACCACTTTGCAGTCATACAGAAGGCCAATCAACACCAAATACAATGCTTGGAGAATCAAAAATCGCTGAAAATCCACAGTCCGTTCTTATCAAGACGGGGCAGAAATTTTGCTAGGAGGAGTTCAGCTATCATTCATGTGCGCTTTGAACGTATTTTCATCCTCTTTGTATAGGGCAGGGTTGCAAACGATCAGCAAAGTTGATTTGGCAATCACATAATTTCCCGTTTCTATCTTTTATATTGCGAGCATTCCAACTTCTATCGATGCATATAGCAACTCTTTCCTCGTCTCGTCTCTCTATTCTTCGTCGAAGTGGTCGATAATGATTAAAAAACGCTATGTATATGTTGCCTTTAACTTGAAAGAGATAACCGCACAAGAAATGTGGTGTGCTCGACTCGTTTATGGAATTCAATTTTGGTCGGTGTTTTTTACGTTGGGACTCCTAAAACCAAATTTCGGCGGCCGTTGCAGTGCAGAGAAACAAAGACGACAATGCCATAATCAAAACAGTTTTGCAGTTCGCTTTCTATATGGGCAGAGTTTATTTCTTTTTATTTATAAAATGCGCTTGCTGAGCGTGGCTTGTTTGACGATGATCAATTCCTGAGGTTCTCATTTCTTTTCATCGAGAGCGGCATACGCATATATCGAAGTGATTTCTGAGTGCGAGTTTATTGACAGTCGCAGCTTGAGTTGATGCCTTTTTGCAATATACTTGCTCATGCACCACTCTACAGAACTATGAAAACGAATTGAAGTTCAGTTAAGTTGACCTTGAATGTGTGAGTTCTTCATTATATGATATCCTTTTCAAGGAGTTTTTACCAATTTTTGCAAAAAAAAAAAATGACATTGTGACAGCGAAGCACACATTCGACGGCGTTTTATCAACATGTGCATAAAGGTTTTATCTGTCTCTTCATTCGCTGTTTTGAAATGGAATGTCACAAACGGCACATGGCAATCTACAACGTTGGAATGAGCGAAGCCATTAGACATTAGGGCACTCAAGGTTACTAATACTCGAATATGAAACAAATGTCGGAAATTGGATTCGACGATCGCCGAGCGCTTGCCATTCAGCTGCTGTCTTTCTCCGTCTGCATACTGCCGAAGTGGTTGTAGTTGGAGGTTTTAGTGAGCATATATGGGCGCCCACCTTAGGCAGTGTGACTCTTGCCTTTTCGATTTGTTTGGAGGTTGTTGCTTTTCATGGTGATTTCATGTCAGCGCCTGAAGTTTGCGTGAAATGTTTGCTGTCGAAGGACTTGTCATATGCACGGGAGAGCTCCATTTTGGAGTCTTTTGCAGTCAAAAGGGCACACAATATGTGCCTTTACAGTTTTACGTGTCGCAACAACCAGTCCCAAAAGCTGCAAACTTTTCTTCGGAACTTTTTAATGTGCAAGGCGATCAACGTAAAGCTCGTCACGAACAGATGCTGATGTGTATGCAGGTCTACTGGCCATTTCGATGCGTGCAGCTTCTTGTGCAGTTCATGCCTATGTGAAAGTTGGCATGACAACCATCTAATGCTATAATTTGTCGGACATTTTTCATAAGTGTCGCTTCAATGGCTTCAAATTAGAATCTTCTGAAATTATGATTGTAACATAAAGTTTGTCGGTAGAAATGGGTGTGAACGACGTTGCAATATGTCATCTAGATGTGAAAACTCATGTCGTCCAGTTGAGTCACTTACTAATCGTTTCAAATTTCCTCTTGTAAAGTATTGGACAAGCTCACATGAGGCTAGCATCAAAAATCGACTGCAGTGTTTGCAAATACACGGATTGTGAATAATTTTGAATGCTGTTTTTTATATTTGTGCAGTAAAGAGATATTGCCTTGCCCATCGTGACATTCATGTGTGAATAACGCGTTCATATGGCATTTGCCTGCATTCGACCTATAGAATCCAATCTTTCTTTGGAAACATTTCCATATCTGCCATACAAACATTTTTATTTCTCACTGCAATTCACTTAAATGTGGATGTGTCCCAAACAAACTAAGTATGCCCAGTAATTATTCATATCTGCTTCCAGTGCAATGTGACACCTATCACATGAAGACATAGAGCATGAATTTCCTTTTTTTGCAAAAGGTGTGTGCTTGCTCTATCAAGAAGGTCGCGAACGAAATGATTGCGTCGGGGCGCCAGATTGGCTGCACAATGCTCCGCAACACCGTCGTTTTTTCTTCGATGGCGGCTGTCGCATAGTAGTCTCGAAAAGGCGACGCATATAGCTAGGAAGGGACCTGTGCGATCGGTGGTTTCCATCCATTTGCCTCCACTCAGGAGCTCATTGCTTGACTAATTCATGCAGCATCGAGTTTTTCTTCTTCAAAAATAGAGCGTCTCAGTGCGCATCTAAATCTCTATCACTATAAAATTCGTTTATTCCTCTCAGGTTATGTTCGCTCATCACGTTGATAATTTCCTACAGCTGCAGTGCGGTCACCAATTTATTGTAGTCAGTGTATAGAGGAAATTCGTTCGCACATCAGATTTGCCACCTCGATGCGTTTTTTGCAACAACGAGCAAAATTACTTCATTATCATGTGCTCATGTTCTTCACCAATTTCCTACAGCCGCAGTAGATAGTGCTGTATTTGTTGAAAGAATAGTCATGCTGCTACGTGAAATCTTTATTGTAGTTCTTTTGTGAGGTAACAAATTACCACCTTCATTAAACGCCCGAGAATAATATTCTCTTTGCGTGTGATAGCTTTTGATATTTGGATGGCAACGGATGAACTATTAAGGATAGCTGAACACTAGCATCGCCATTCTTGAGTGCTGCGATATCTCTAAAGGTTCCGAATGTATTGCTTTCAATTCTTGTTTACGAGTGAATTTATTTGGTGTTGTGGATGTGTTCTCATTCTCAGTAACAAACAACTATATGAATGACTTTGATGGATAGCACTGTGCCTATGTTGATGTCATTCACTCTCTGTGTTGCATTCCTAAATCTCTATTTTCTCTCATCTTTTTTTAAAAGTATAGATGATCCCGACTGGTCTGAGGCTCGTGTTAAATGTCCTGCAAGTGTTTCTCGGTGCATTTATTTTATACTGCAATAAGCTATAGGTAATCAATCCGTTGCGCACTCTTTCACTGAAAATTTCTGCATGAGGACATTTTCTCCACTAATTTTTTCCTTCGATTTCAGATGGTTCACGTCACGCCATATGAAATTTTCAAGGATATCTGCATGCAGTGAGTTTCCGCCTTTGCTTTAATTAACTTTTTTGAGTTGGATTCGTTTATTCAATGTATTTCATCCATTGAGCCTGTTGTTGAATTCCTTCAGAAAGGAAAAAAGACACTTTCAGCCATCTCAGAGGTCGTTTTTGAATATTCTTTACATCATGGTGTCTTTTGGAAGAAAAAAATTTCGAATTATGTTCGAACATCTCTGAAAATTTAGAAACCAATTTTCATCAGAGTTGGGCACCTGAAAGATTGTTTTCAATCGCAAAGGATGTTCACTAAGTTGCTGTGAGCGCAAAATTTGATGCAAAGGGCAATGAAGCAAGGAAAAGTACTCTAATGTCAGACTCCATTTATTCCTTATGCCTTTCTCGGCCCTACTGCAAAGAAGCTTTTAGAAGGTTCCTTCGATGGTGAGCTTGCCATTCGCTCAACAATCTATGCACTTTCAACCACAATGAGTGGTAATATGCTCACAGGCCCAAATGGCATAACGCATTAAGTGTTCGACACAAGCCTGTGCCGGTTTAATCGTCGGAAGTTTGCACTTATCTCAGTCGCCGGATTTGCGGGGATTTCCTTGTGGAAGCTGAGAGAAGTTGCCAATCAGCCATAATAGATGTCGCGTAGGAGGTGGTTACATTTGGACGTTTCTATAAAAGGCTTCGAATTTCTTGATATGCAACCTCATATGCAAGGTTCATAGTAAATTGTTGCGGGCATTAAAAATATCAGTGTTGTAACAGGACAGCTCATTCATGATCACTCACTGAACAAAATGACTGTCGATGAAATTATCAACGTCGAAAGATTTTCTCTGATAAGGCCATTCACCGTTTCGGTCATTTTTTCTTGACACCACAACTAGTTTTTCATTCGATACGCCAAAACACTTCCACAACTATTTTGGTGCTTTTTATGCGAGGGCACATCACGGCGACTTAGCGTCTACTGTGCGTAGAGATAGATNATGCGAGGGCACATCACGGCGACTTAACGTCTACTGTGCGTAGAGATAGATGATGTTCGTCTGTCAATTTCACTTCACGAACTACACTATTTTCAGCGATGATATTCTACGACCGTAATTTGAGTTTGGGACGAACAAGCTCCGCCGCATATTTTGAGTTTTTGTGATTCAAAATTGCCATTTAGTCTACGAATGAAATTGTGCTGCTGGTGGAGTGTGACTCAGCAAGAATTGCTTGCACGTTTGATGCAGAGTTCTTTGCGTATTGAGCCTTGTGACAGTATGCTGTGTGTGCTTATATTTGCAGGTGCTGGTTTCATTTATGAAACTGTGTAATCTGGAGGTGGGGTTAGGGCAGTTAAACCAAGCGTTGCTGGCATTTGTGAGACAATCTTAAACACAGACAGACTCCTGCTTCAACGTCTGCTCACCTTGAAAGGTGTCGAAAACAATTACAGATATTGAGTTGACTTTGAAACAAACTCCCATCCGTTCACGTCAGATGTTCGCCCATGCAGGGTGGAACACATAGTGCATTCGGCCTATGGTATGAAGGTGAATACACCACATAACTGGCGAACAAGGGGGGAGGGGGGAGGGAAGGGAGTAAAGAGATAGAAGAAAAGAAACAAGTCCATCACATAAGTAATTTGATCAACATAGAAGCATAGAAGCTGAGACTTCAACGAGATGATGCAATTTTATGAAAGAGCAAACTAACTGAAAGCATGCAAAAGCATGAGTGATATCATGGAGGGGCTGAAGGGGATAGGGTGCAGTGTCTATTCACTTATTGGAGATGCGAGACCGAATACATCTGGTTGTAAGGATGCGATATTCCCTTAAGTCTGTTGTGATTCCAGTTTCACGATTTCATCGAGTGCAAAATTCGACAAATTTGTTAGACTTTTTAAGAAAGTATTGAAATATTTACAGTCTATTTCTGTGATCACTAGGCTTCCACCGCGCAAAACTGGCTGACCTGACAGGCATGACTGCACGTTTGCATATCTCGATCATCTCTCTTCAATAACGATTTCTGCTTGTTTTTTGAGCGGTAACGCTTTCTTTACCGCAGAAAAGCGGTAAAGAAATATGCTAGAAGAGTCGACTTTCAAATGCACACTTCTTCAACCAGTTCACCTGACGGACCAGTTTCAGAGATTGTCTGTAACAAGCAAAGTATATAAAACAATATCTTATTTAAGCTTATCTGCACTCCCTTGAAGCTCTTTTCATAGAAATTTCTTTTCCTTTACATTCATGCGGCCCGACTCTGAAATGAGAAACCGACAGGGGTAACAAACAGTTTTTGGTCTTTAAACGTCTGAACGTATGAACCTGCAAAAACATGGGCATTGCCACAATGCAGTCCATAAATTCAGAAAAGCGGGTAGAAATGAGTTATCTATCGATGATTTGTGCGAATTGTCGAATAGCGTTGGTATGGTCAGCAGAAATTGGAGAAGCACAAATCGCTGCTACATCTGGTGCACTTTCACCCGTTTTATGTGTTCAATCTCTTCTCCTCAGGAAGGCCTGAAATCTAGATCGAATCCTTCTTGGTCGAGCGCATTTCAATTATTCGGCACGTATGCCCAACGATTATTTCACAACCGTAACTAATTTTTTTCAATGCAATTTACGTATATATCCATGAAAACGCTCCATTCCATCGTTTCGTTCATCGCGATCTCTTTGTTTTCAAAGAGTATCGGTGAAATGCGCGCAAATGGCGCTTCTGTTTTTGCCGAGTTGATGCGAATTTCAGATGGCTCCTCAACCTATAATTCTCTCTGATGGAAATTCCTCACTTTTTGATTGAATTAAATGAACAAATGTGAAATTTTGAACAAGTTTCGTTCATGTTGTTGCCATGAAATTTCCTGACATAATCTAGCTAATGTGCCCATTACTGAAATTATCGTTGATGAGGTTTGCGATTTATGAGATGTAATGGCGTGCAGCCAGAGTTTTTATTGGAAAAGCATCGATAGGCGTTTCTACTGGAATGTTCCTCGAAGAGGACAACAAAAAACTAGATTTGTATTTCGATGTACCGGTTTTATTGTACCGTTGAAATAACATAACGCCGTTATTTCACTCACTAAAAACATCCAACAAACAGCAATAAAACAAATAACTATTGGCCAAACTGTTGGGGTTTTTTTTTCCGGAAAAATTCAGCAATCTTTGAGTTCCACTAAAAGCTCGACTTGACTTGCATGAAGAAAGATACGCATTTTGAGTTGGAGTGAAATATTATAAGACCAGTGTGATTTCTTTTTGAGTTGTGCAAGGTTCTTCAGATAGAGGAGTATGAAGAAATTGCACCGCTTTCTTTTGCCTTTGAATTAAGAAGGAAGTACATCCGTTCCCATATTCTTTTCAATATCTGAAATGCAGAGCGATGAGGCAATTGAGCAAGAAAACAGTGTTTTGAATGTGGAAAGATCATGAAGGCATTCAGAAGGTACAACTTTATTTATTGACATATGAAGTAAAGTGGTTCAACTGGATGTGTGAATTATTGGGTCCGAAAATTGCGTGAAGAACAATATTATAGCAATGATCTCTGCAAGAAGATAGTTGAGAAGCGTATTCACATTTCGATCGCCAAATTCCCTTCCCATCATCTCGATAATGTTTCTCTTTTATAGTGCTTCATTCGGATTCACGTCAATAGTGATTCCTATGAGAGGTTTGTGTGATCAGCCGGATGTGGGAGATTTGAGATAAGTTCTCGTTGCTTTTTGTCGTGCACTTAAGCTCTTACACCAATTTGATCGTCGACATATATTATAAGCTAAATTTTGCTTGTCTCTATCATGTGCTGCTTTCTCACCAAAAACTGCTTTATTATGTTTAATGAAAGCTAGATTCATGGGGATGGACAATCTTCAAAAGGAACTTTCATATTGAGCGAATAAAAAAATAGAATCCATTCAAAAGCTCATCATAGACGGCAAGTATCTATTGTGTTATGAAGCCATCCGAGACGTTAGACCATCCGAGATTAGCGTCAATATCGCACTCGGATTTGCACATATACAGAAGCAGAAGTGCTTCTAACGCTCATCATATAAATAGTCGGAGAAGAATTTTCGAACTCGCAATGTCGTAATTTGTGAGTGTTTAGCTGTGGGAAGCTTAGGGTGTTAGCTATGCATATTTTGCTTCTTTCAGATGTGACTATTTGTCGTAATTTTGAATTTGACGCTATGAAACTCAAAAAATTATATGAAATCATTGAATTGCTCTGCTCTATTTCCAAAAACTTCACAAAAGGTCCGACGACCTGGGAACTAAAATGATAGATTTATGCGTTGTTCATGTCGAAATAAGGATCTCATTCAAACAATGATACGTTTGTTAAATGAATAGTTGTGATAGTGGTATTGCGGTGATCTGCACAAATTCGGTCTTTGCGTCCTTTGGTTAAGTCGGTTATGTATTTGCAGAACGATAGCGAAAAATTACTGCTTTAAGTGCGTTGCCAATTTCTCTCGTACTTATAAGCTTCCTATTTGTGAATTGTTTCAAAACACGCAATCATATGTCATGAAGGAAAAGACAGCAAGAATGGCATTAATTGATCAGCACTTGTTACCGTAACTGTGCGGCTTGGAGTTTATCTCATCGACGTCTTGTCCATCTTTAAATTTAGGCGAAAATAAAATTCTAGCACTTTTCTCATCACTTCGGTCGCTCAAAGACTAATGCAGACTCATGCTGCTTTTACTCATCATCGGCTATATGCAGATGTCATGAAATACATGGTAGTTGAACTTTGGCGAATAAAGTAAATGACGTCGATAAGAAAAAGCAGCGCGCCAGCATAAAAACATTAGTCACAAACATGCGAACAGATGCAATGATCTATGAGGCAGAACTGGTCTCATAAAAACAGAATATATAGCCGTGTAATTGGCATGATGCTTTTGATTCGGCAAGAACCACATGCTTCATTTGGCTGCAACAACAATAGATTCAAGAAGGTAGTTCCGGTGTGTACCTGTGAAAGCTGCAATTAGTCAAAGATACGAAACGCTTGTAATAATAGTTTCGATGGGACACACCAAGTGATGCAGAAATACAAGAATCGACTGCAGTTCAGACTTCCAACGGAATGAACAATTTTGTGTACGTTGATGAGATGGGATAAATGCATGATGTGTTCGAAACGAAGGCGTTCGTCTCATTGCTTCTTTTGCTTTCAGTTTTTATGATATCCATGACGACGAAATATTTATGCTGATTGCATGCAAAGAGTATTTCAGAAAAAAACGATCTCATGTGGTCCATTGGGATTCGTCTATGTGAAGTAATTTTCTGATGGGGTGGTTCCAATCGTCTTTCGGATGACCCAATTAAATGACATTCGAGGAGGCATTAGTATACGGCGCGACATTAGCTAGCTTTATATATGTGCAATCCAGTTGGCTAGCTGCATCAGCGTCATTGATAGTTTATGGATGATTTGAAAGAGAACGTAAATCTGGCAGACAATGTTACTATGTGATAATATCGGAATGTTATAGGGGTCGTCGGACAAAAGTAACGCAGAAGAATTCGGTGAAAAAGGCATCGCTTGTGTACATATATGTTGTTGATGATGAAAAAACAATCATTAAGAAATGCAGAACTATCAAACACCCAACACATCAGCTTAAAAATGGTTTTGGCGAACTCTCATGAACTTTTGGCGAAGTCTTATGAACGCTCAGACAGCAAAAAAAAAAAACTAGTTAGTACTATAAGAAATAAATAAAATGTTTCCACAATTTAAACCTACGTTTCCATTGTAGCCGAGCATCTCAGATTGGCGTCGAAATCTAGTAGCGCAGAAAAATACTGAGGAGCAAGGAATGTGAGAGAAGAATTCTACAGAGACCCTAACCAACGAATGCTTGCCGAATGTTTCCACTAGGTGCAATATCGTTAACATGACAAGCAATACTCCATTGAGAAGCCAATTTACTCACTAGGTGTTCAGGCAAAGGGCCAATATATAGCTCCGATTTGCACAAAAAACGGGGAAATATACATAAACTGTTTGTAGCGCGATTTTTAATTCGATGAGCTCTAGTTGTTGGTTGAGTTGCGTCGTGCTCACCATTCGCACCTCTTTCACCGAAGGTTCTGATGACAATAATCTGACCCTCAATCAGTGTTCGTTCGAAATCTTCCACCATCATATGCCATCCAATCGAATGATCCTATGTAAAAGGTTCTTGGCGTTACTTTGCCTTCTCATAGTAATTTTCGCGCATAGTGCCGCACATTTATTCAATATACTCAAATTGATTTCGTTTCTATAGTTGTTTTCATGTGGAATTATTCCTGCAAGCTCGCTGCATTGCACACTTTTTGCCATCGTGAGTTGCAGCTTTCTACGTCAATCAAATGAGGTGGTTATTCCTGAATATAGGAGGAAAAATTTGTCTGCTACTCATGCTAAATGTCACTCACAACTTTATGGATGTTTCATTAGTCGTAATGCAGTTTTGCGCACCGAAATTTGCACGCAGGCCAGTTCTTTGGCTAATGCGATTCGAAGGTATCTCCTCGTCGAGTGACTGGTGCCCGCCTCCCAAGCGCGTTGCTGTCATTTGCGTGTGCATCGTCAACCTATTAATGTCTGCGCATACATATATGTACGCCCTCCGATCGACATCCAGATAGTGTTGGACCTCCACCGAGCAGTTCTTCCCTTCACCGTCAGAGAAGGAGATTGTTAATTCTGAAGCTACGCTTGAGGGGATTAGCGACTCTTTGGCTTTGTCTCACTGCAGCTCAAGGGCTGTTCTGTTTCACCTTGCGTCCCGCTGACGTCGATTCCACCTCACTCAGTTCATCTTCACTGTAAGTCGTTCATCACTATTCGAAGCAAAAGAAATCTACACTATACGACCTCATTGAATTTGATCGTTACAGCGAATCGTTTCACAATCAGCTGAAGATTTAGAGTGCAAAGACCGAAAAGTTTTCTCTTTTTGCTGAGAGCAGACGACTCGCTTTTTCAAGAGGCACTCACTCGTTCGATGTTGCTGTTTGCATTCATAGGAGCGCTGCCCAATTCACACTTGATGGACAATTCGTCGAGAGTGACTGCCACGATGCAGTAAGCATTCTTCGAAAGAAAACACTTCAAACGCCTGGTGAGTAGCGATAAGAAATGAGAGCACTTCAGGTGAACGAATACCTAGGTCTTAGTTAGCTGCACTTCTTTGCGCTTTAGACAATGTTGGTTGACCTTATTGCTCGTGATTGTTGACCTCAATTGTAAACTGTGTTTCGTACTTGGCTCATCTCTTTGCCACCACTATTGCAACCGATTCGAGCACCAAACAAAAGGCGTTGGTGATTTTGTTGTGCTGATTCTGCGTTCGCCTTTACACTTTCCCTTTTTGAGGTGGTTAGTAGTCGCGGAAGAAAGCATCCGATTGTTGGGACACTTCGACATCGCCGAACGTACTCTCCACATTACCTTCAGTTGAGGATTTATAGTGCAAAGAGCAATAGAAGAAGTAATTCTCTCGACGAAACATTGTCGTGGCGAATTTTCCGCGAACATATTTACAGTTGCGATTCGCCAATTCTGTCGTTGTGACGAACGAACGTAGTGATCATGCGCTCGAAGCGTTTGTTGTCAGATGGAGATCTCGAGAATGGGTTTGAGCCGAAAAGAAAACGATTGTTCATGTGAGTATATGCATGCCTATTCACAATTGCTTCTCTTTGTTTAAGGAACATCATCCTTTGAGCAATAATCCTGCCTCAACAGACCACCATCTTTCGATGCTTCGCACATGTTTTCGAGGTTATTGCGCCTTCTTCTTGTTGATTCACTCGGAGACTTTCGCGTTTTTTTTATACCAGGGCTAGGAGGATATTGACTTAGTTTGCATACAACGATGTTTTGCTGAATGTTCCTGGAGTTCGATTCGTTCATTCGTTTTTTCTCACACTTTTTCCTTTGTGCATTCCATAGAAGTGTTGACTGTAAAAGCAAAAGTGCAACCGAACAAATATTTGATCGAGATTGCTTTCTACAGATTCTCGAGAAGTTCATCGAGTCATAGCATATTATCTTAACCTTTTGAGTTTTGGCTCTTGTCAATTAGATTCGACATAACAAAGAAATGTCTCATTGGCAAAATGTTTGTTTGCTATTTTCTAAGTCATTGGCGACAGCAAACAAACCTCTTCTATCTGTATGACTTTGCTTCATTAGGCCTAGCACATTGCTGTAACACGTGATTCGATGAACAAAAAGTAGTGTTTGACGTACGATTTGTTTGCGTGAAAATTTCTCCACCCCAGCCGTCATATTTCGGTGGAATGTTTGTGTAGTGTCAATAACAATCTAAAACTGTGAAGTTCATTCACCTATCTTCAAAGCTCAGCAAGAAGAAATGGCGGTAAACGGCGCTCGAAAATGTGTATTGCTTGCCTAATGGAAACATTCTGGGCAGGTGGAAAGTATTCTTCTCCACAAGGATCAACTTGGCATATATAAGCGGCATTGTATAACAGTTTTACACATTCACGATTTGATCGCATATCATTCATGATGAACGAGTCTCAAACAATACTCTCTTATTTCATTAATTCGATGACACACGTTAAATAGGAATACTGGAATAAATATAAAGTGATCTCGGTCTTTTTTGTATACCTCTCCCATTTTTCATATATTCTCAACACATTCCCTTGTACATTTTAGTTTTTTTTGCGTCTATAAATCGTCCTCTGCTTTCCTATATTTGCAGCGAACGTTGTCATATACTTGCTCTTTTCTTATTTCAAGCAATTTTCATCGCTTCCTTTTTGTCTCTAGTATCACTCCCTAGAGCATTTTGCTTAGCGCTTAGCACAGACCCAAATAAAGAGGAATATAGTCAGAGCTTTCATAGTCTGCGCTTCTCAACATGCACTAGAAGTGGTTTGTAATTGAGCTTTTGCATATTGTTGCTTTGTTTATATCAGGTGCAAACATTAAATTGACATCACTGAGGGAACACACGCCACATGGCACTGTAATCGCTGAGGTGTAACTTCACAGCTGTTTCATTGTCCAGCTGATATACGCTTATTTCTTTGAAAGGATTTCTCACCCAATTACATGGCATTCTGCTCTATGTTCTTTCTGTACCTCTTCCTTATGGCCTGGCCAACTCTGTTTCATTCTGAGCGAAGATATCCATTGGCCCCACCTACTGGTCTTCCGAACACGCATTATTATATTAACGTAATATGTACCCAGACTTGATGCTTGTTTTGTGTTGGTTAATGGTGAATAATAACGGAAAGCTGGCTAGCACTCTTCGAAGAGATATACCATCGTTATGTCGTCGCACATACCTCTCAGGGGTATAAATTTTGATGGACGTTTTTTGAGGGATTATTGAAGGAAAAGGCAAAGGACAACATTGAGAAAGTGTTCATTTTCACTACAGCAAGCTACAATGCGCTCACATAATAACGTTATTGTTGCTGTAGTGAACGTACGAGTTTTGGGCTGTTAGGTGGACAACAGAAAAGAAAACACAAACATAGTCGATTTATTCACTTGATCATTTGACTGACTGGACTGTCGAACGTCGATGACGCTGCCGGTCACAATGCGCTTCCATTAGGGTACTGAGGCCCGTGGTTTTGCATTGTTGTAGCCAATAAGTGACGCCACCCCGCTGGCCAGGCGAGCAGGCCACTTATATATATATATATATATATATATAT
>JAARMF010001163.1:35439-50557 GCA_022844705.1 Toxascaris leonina | reverse complement strand
ATTTATATATTCATATATTTATATTCATATATTTATTTGTATTTGTATTTGTATTTTTATTTATTTACTTATGTATTTAATGGGAATGGATAGGTTTCTTCGCTTCCCTCATTGCAAAAGTGTTGAAGAAGCAGCAAGGCTTGTCCTCACCTTTCATCCTCGTTGCCTTCTCCTTGAAGTATCCTCGCCAAAGAGTGTTCCTGTTAATATCCATCATGTGCCATTCTGTGATGAGCTACGGTTCACGGACACAACTTTATTTGTGCTTAACGAACGTTGAGAAGCAAACAAATCTAGTTGCGTTTTGATTTCGACTTTTGTTCGGTGCTGAAAGCTTCAACAAAAGCACCATGAGAAAATATATTGAACTCTTCATTTCCCCCTTTGCTTCATCTAATTTTTCATTAAAAATAGGACGTGCCAATTTTCTCATGAAAAAAAGGCTTATCGTCTGATACATTATCCTCTATTATCTTAAATTGCGCCCATTCAAAACAACGAAGAAATGAATGTAATAACGGAATACTTGCTAATCCAATTGTCAACCAATCTCAGTGTCCCAATCATCTTAATTAACACTCATTCTGAATGGAGATTCGATGAGCTCTCGAGTGTTGGAATTCGAGTTGTAACGACCATTGCATCGTACACTCTACGCCCATTTTCACCGTCCTAGCTCTTGTCCTTCTCGAATTTTAACTTTTCGGCACAGACGCAAACATACATGAATCTATACGCACCTTTGAACAAGACACTTTCATGATGAGTTTGCCCCAAAGCTTCGAACAGCAAGCACTGCAAGCGATTGCGTGCGTTCGCTAGAGCAGCATTCTAACTAACATAAGTTGGAAGAGCAATAACTGCACAACGCCTTTCACAAGTTATTTATTCTCCTGCATAAACGAAAGCGTTCGTCTATGAATCTCATTATTTCAGAATCATCGTGAGTTCTGGAGCGTGGGAACTACCAATTAGCTGCAAGCGGAGGAGATACAAGGCTTTTGATTCCGAGGATAAGCTGATGGATGGACTAGGGAAAAGAGTAGAAGGACAGGGGCTTAATCCATGATCTTAGTATGAGTAAGCTCTGTAATACGTGCACAGACAAACGCACTGAGTATAGAAATGAATGTCGTATAAAATGCCGGTAGAAATGGGATAGTGCGAAGGAAATTGTGATAAATCAACGTTCTGTTTGCTGGCGGATCTGACAGCGTTCGGCAGCTTCACTTATTGTGTCGCTTTTTGCTTTCTCACGCGGCATACCACGCTGCCGTTCACTTGAATTCACTCCACTGAGCAAAAAGAGTACATTACAACTACGCAGATATAATGGCGTAGCAGATTGGGAGCTAAGAATTGATATTCTCCCTTGCTCCTGCTACACTCCCTTCCCCCTCCCCCCCCCTTCCACCTCTCAAATGCCAGCATCACCCTTCAGAAAACTACCTTCGTCTTCATTGGTTTCCCCATCGCTGGATGTGCATATGACCTTTACACTAATTTCATGCAAAACAACGAACACACAATTCATTTTTATCTGTGCTTAGTCTGTGCTGCTGTGTTTTTCACATGTGGCAGCAGCTTCGCGCAATATTTATTCCTCCTTTTTCTATTTACTGCTTGATATCTTGGCTTCTTGCCAGCATCACTGGCTGAAAAATGAGTGTGCAGTGCATCCAATGGAAAAACATTATAGAATGCAGGAAAAAAGATGTGGAAAAGGAAAAGTGGTAAGAAGCAGAAGATAAGGGTAAATTTGATTTTGATATGTCGAATGCCTCTCTGAATTTCAGATTCTTTGAAAAAACACAAATTCGGCTCTACAAGTTTCTGAGTGACATCCAAATGTTTTTTGACCCCATACCGAACCAGTAGATTTTCTTTGCACAAAGGCTGACAAGGACTTCTCAGTGCTTTCAGATGCTCGCTTAAAAAGGCTTTCACCAACAAATTACATTAATTTCAGCAAAGCTATTAAAGATGTTTTATCAATGAGGGATTTATGTTCTAAAAAAACTCTGTTCTACTCTGAGCTTATCTTCGAGAAAAAAAACTGCGCCATTTCCTGCAAGGAAATACGAGATTGAGTGGAGAAGAACCTCACAACCCTCATACACGCGAGTCAGAACTGTTCGTACTTATAGCTAACATATCACTTCTATCCTTTTCGTTCAGCTTTGTATGTAATTATCTCATTCTTTCTTCATAATTTTTCCTCTATGCACTCTTTTTCTTGTAGCATTCAACTTTTGCAATATTCGTTGAATTTTGGCATTACTCCTAGTTGCTATATCAACTTCCGTTTTAAGCGCAAATGAGGAAAAGTTGCTATAAGGTAGAGGAACAACGTTTTGACCACTGCTGGTGCTTTACATTCGTTGCGATTCGCATAAGTTATCACATCCCTTAGGTTAACCTTTTACCTCAGGCCAGCTACGTTCACCTGAACTCTCCTCATATTTTATTATTTTGCAACAATTTTATATTGTTGCAGTTACCATCATCTAACATTTTATTTCATTTCCCGTACAAAATGACAACTTTATGATGTTGTTTTCATAGAAATTATGATATTGACTGAGGGCGAAGTGACTATAAAACTTTTCCACTGAAAAATCCAAAACTTTTAGGGATTTCCCACCCCGAACATGTTAAAAATTGGTTTTTATTGTCAGTCGAGCACATTGAAATTGGGTCCACTGAATTGCAGCTGTTCAAAATTTACGTTTTTTCCATATGGATCTATAAATTCATTATTCATTCATTGAGCCTTACGTAGTGAGATAGAAAAATACCAGATATTTCGGCCAATTACTTCAACTCGCCAAACTCAAACACTCATCCGAAATGCTTAATCGGTCGGAGAATATGCGCTGTCTTAGGAAATCACATGATTTTAGCTTCCTTTATAAGCGGGATATATCCGAGATATATCCTGCTTACTTATATCTAATAAATCAGCTCGTAAGCAGTAAAGCGATACTCAAAAATGGAAACTTTTCTGCATTAGGACCGAGCGTCTGTCAGTTGAGTCTAGTGATTACTTGATGAGATCAATAATGGTGCTTGTTCCAGAAAAAAGACCACTCAAAAAATTTGTCTGACTAGTTTTCCCTCGAAATATTCCTTCCCCACTTGCAGGTGACATTCAAAGCTCTGCGATGCTTACAACCAAATGAACCTAAAAATATTGCTGAACCTAAAAATACGCTTGCCAAATTTGAATTTATTTTTGTGAGTTTCGATTTTGGTTGATGAGTGCCTATTGATTGGATGTTTCTACCAGGTGAGCGAAAACTCGCATGAAAATAAGCACTCCATGCGAGTTGGAGCATAACCCCAAAGTCGCTTGGAGCAAGTGCCCCGAGAATACAGCACAACGGGACGAGCAATAACGATTGTAGAAAGTATTAGCCGTAACCGCAACGCGTCGAAGGCATTTGATTTAGTTGGCAAGCGGTTGTCGCGGCATTCATGACACTATGCTGTTTTGCGTAATAGTTCGATGTACTTACTGAGTGGGGGGTCCGAACTGAAGTAACGCGCTTTTCGTCCATTCCGTTCCTAAACGACCTCCATCAAATGAAATGAGCTTTCATCTCAGACATTTGGAAAATCTCTCATTTTTTTACCTTTTTATACTTTTTTGAAATTCCTTTTACATTCATGCTTAATCAAGAGTAACACGATCGAATATTTTAAAAAGTTTTTCATACGACCTTATTGTTTTCATCCTCTTTCAGTCCATCCAATGTTCTTTTACTCTCATTCTTTACATTCCTTTTTATACTCAAAAATTTTGTCCTCAATGTCCTCAACATTTCATTCGAATATTTGAAAGCAGTTCATAAGACGAAAACAATTAGCCATTCACACTGACTCGTTTCATTTCTTACTTTCTTTTTCCTCAACAAACTTGCTGGTTTTGAATCAGCTCCTACTATTTAAATGACACTGAATATGCGGTCGTCAATCGTCAGGATGGATGAAATCACAACGAATTTGATAGAGAAGTGGAAAAAAAGCGTGAAAAACTGTGCTTTTTCATGTATAAGGCAGAAAATTCTGAACATATTTTTGGATATTTGTGCAGTAGCTTATTAAGTAGTGGTTAAATTAAATCAACAATAAATGGTGAATGCAGAAGGCATTTGAAATTAGGCATGTTAGAAACACTATCCTCAATAGTAATAATTACATGCGAACTTCACAGAAAAACGATGAAGTCACGAAGGAGCAGCAGGGGAATGATAACCGAAATTCATTTATCTGGTCTAAATAGACGCATCACACAGACATCAGCGATAAACGACAGTCGTTAAAACAAGGGACGTTACGATCAATGCAACAACACCAGAAGGCTAATGAATACCCATCAAGATATCAATATAGGTTTTAACAGTTATATCACATACTCTCTCATGACGCATCACATCGTTCTTGTCGCGAAGCTGCAGGCAAGTCAACGAGAACAAATCATCTCGCCTGAAATACTAAACGTATACTCGAAACATAGAGGGTGGCGCAGAATTAGCAACGCGGCGCACTGCTAAGTCTGGATCACCCTATAGGATCGAGAAAAAACCGTCCCAAGAAGCAAACTTTCGCAACATCCGGCTGAATTACGGTAAGACTTGTGTATCACTACCGTTATCATGGACGTGTCATTCCATTATCATTAACAGCTATCATTAAGCCAATTCACACATCGAATAAGTGAGCATATTCAGTTGTTTATGAGACTTTAGCAATTGGAGTAGACAGAAAATGTCGATTTATAGCAGTTAGATTTCAGTATATATTTTTTATTTCTCAAAATTAAGTCTTCATTAGTTGCAAATAGACGTCTATTACCCATTTTGGAGATCATAGCATTCTTATGTTTCATTGTTACACAAGCATTCAGATGAAAGCTTCAGCCATAACTTCTCGCCTCTGTATCACCTGGATCGATTGGGCTGCTTGAATATCTTATCTATACGAGGAGTATGATCTCTCTAACTTGTTTCCACCTCTCTTCAACTTTGTGATACCGGATGCTTTCGACGGTGATGAGAACCCATCTGTCAAAAAGATGACGCTCGTGGACGGGCTGGTATGCGAAAAACTCTGGGTTCATTGAATGACAGCTTCATGACGAAATTATTTCGAACATTAGCAAGCTCAGTTGAACGCTTCCCTCCAACTGTTCGTCTGGTATGAAATATTATAAGACAGATTGATCCACCCAAAAGCTTTGAGAGTGGAGAGCATGGCAAATTCTGCTGTTTCCTTATTCTTTACAGAAAAAGAATGCCCAGCAAAATAATCATGCCGATGCACTTGAGTCTGTTATTTCACATTATTTACAAACGACCCTTCACGTCAGCGCTTTCATTCTTTTATTTCATATAAGCAGACGACCGTTTGGTTTTTCTGCCTTAAACAATTCGCCGTAAGTACTTACCTCTCCAGAAAACTTCTTAGCTCAGTTCGCTGGCTCGACTCTCACATTGGCATGCAACATAAGTGATGTGGATGTTGCTCAAGGAACTCCTGTCAAATACTTCTTTGCTTTCGTTATCGTGTCATGCCCTCTAATCTAGCAATACACCACTGTCTTCCGCGTCCAAGAACGTTTAATTATGCATATATTATTAGGGAATGTATGTTCCAACATTGATGCTACATTGGCACTACCTTCTTCGTGAAAATTTCAACCATAAATGCACTTTTATTAGCATTGATGAACGAATGCAGCATTATGCAACTCTCAGCTTAAGCCTTCAACAGTAAAGATGGGAGATGTCGGAAGGATTACTTGGCAATGACTGCTCTAGCTAGAGTAGGAAATGCACGAATGGCTTCAATCATTAGAACTGTTTTACCATCAAATACAGTGGTTATTCACAAATATCAAGCATGTGGTATAAATATACATGATTGGATGATTTATGAGAGCCTTTACACTTGTCTGGAAGATAGAAAGGATCAATACTGCTTGATGTGGATGTTTCGGGGCTGCTAAGCTTAGAAGGTTGGGATATAGTGAAGTGATCTTTGATAGCTCGCTAGAAGAATGAAATTACAATGTTGCTGCAAGCATCCACCAAAATCCTGCTGGTGGCATAACGGCAATTTGACACTTGAAATAAATCACTACGATTCGCAATAAAATGTGCTATACATCGCATGTTAGCTATCACAAAACGTATTATCTCTGTGATTTCCGCTTTAGGCAACTTCCTCTTGCACCTCACTTACATACGTATCAAAACACAGAAAAAATTTTATTTGGATACTTTGGCAATCGATTGACGCATCATTGAAGCACTCTGTGGAATATTAATGTTTAACCTACAAAGAATTTCTACTTATTGCAACGGCTATCCAACTTGGACAATGTATTAAGGATTTAATAAAGCGTTACGGTGATGTGCTCCGGTAAGGCTTCTCATGATGAGTTTATGCACTGTCTCTTATCACTGCAATGGCAGCAAACTTTGAGATTCTTTTAGCGGCTTCTGATTTCGCAAAACCGTAAATGTGTGGTGGGAATGTCCACGAGAAAAAATCGCCAGGCGAGCGATGAGTTTTGATCAATCGTTCAAACTTAATGAGAAAAGAGGAAACTATTTGATCATTGTAATTTAATTTTCGCACATCTAAGTTTAATTGATCGCAAGTTGGTCACATAGCTTGCAGTCGAAACGACAACCTAGTTATGCCGTCAACGAGTGTTTTTTTCTCGATTGGCCACCTTCATATGGACGTATTCGCGGTGCGTTGATCATATCTTTGAGGCTCTTCTTTAACTCATTCATTCACTTAACATCCAATTTCCATTTTGCACATTTTCTTCTTCGTGATTAAAATTTGAAAGATTGTTTAAGAAACAGGGCTTGGTTTTCTTTCTTCAATTTTTCCCCTCCAGAGGAAATGTTCCCACTTAAAAAATCCGAAAACAGGCCGTCGTTTCGCCATAACTGATATCCTTCTCCAACACTCAACACAGCAATGTCTTGAAGTTGCTTAAGGTTATTGAGAAAACTACGCCTTTGCAAATTTTTTAAAAGTATCCATTTAAAAGATCGAAAAGCTGTAACCTGCATTCATGTGACTTCAAATCCGCAAGAGGAACATGATCGCAGCCGCAGTGCCCATTTCACGAGTCGACTGTGAGGTAGAGAGATGAGAGTGGCCTACTCCTCCATTGTCCCGACTTGTAAACCCATTCAAACGAGGTCGTTCGGAAATGAAGCGTACGCAATCCAGTCTCTTTTCTAGCTGTCTGCGGTATGAGTTATGCTCATCCTCCCAACTAAATGCTTCACATTCCGAAAATTTTTGAAAGCACATCTTTAGATGATAGTAATAGCATGATATAGCCAAACATTCGTCAAGTTCATTATCACTAGTCACAGTCAATCGCTATGAATGCAATCCCGCTGCAAAATAAACAGTTTATCCATAGCTTTTCAAACAGGAACCATTTCGACTTGCGGCACAGTATCTCGACGATGAAGCATATAACTTTAATGGCGTCAGATGCAGCACATACGAAACAAGCGTATTAAGCTGTGAAAGCCCTCATTCCTTGCTGTGGGTAAGCATTATGCATGCCCATACCTACTAGGCATAGCCTAGCTTGCATCGATTCCGGTTCAATCATCCCCTATGGCGAGCCAGTTCTTCTGGACCCCATTCAAATTTCTTGGGCCCCACTTCTGCCTCCACAGATCTCGCGCCAGGTTTTATGAAGCCCATATCAGCTTATCTGGATCACGTCCTAGCTCCCAGCAACTTCACACCAGCTTTCACCACTCAAATCTGGTTTCTGAAGATCTGTCAGTGTCCACAGGTCTAGATCAAGCGTCTACATGCCCAGCACCAGACTCTTCGGACACAACACCAGCATCCGCATATCTCATCCTCAGCCTTCATGGATCCAACTCTGGCTCCCCTGCATCCTCTCCCAGCCTCCAAGAACTTCATGCCGAATTGCACGCCCCCGTCCCAATTCCCCCGATTCCACATCTGTTCCCGATATCTAAAAGATTCCATAGATCTTGGCCGATCACAGACCCCTCATCAAATACAGCAGACCCACCCAGGCTCGAAGGATCTTATCCGCGTTTCCTTATATCTTGTAGCTCATTTGTGGATTTCAATACAGCCAAATGTTTGATAGCAAGGTACCTTCATAGACTGCGGAGACTGTTTCGACAGACGTTGGATCCAGAACTAATAAGCGCCCTACATTTCGGTAGAAATTACCAGCCTTTATGGATTTCGTATCGGCATCACAGGCCCCATTCGGTATCTTCAGGACCAATTCAGCCCTGCCGTAGGCCAAAGCCGGTTTCTCACTACTTCAAACCCATTGCCATATAGAAACGTGTGATATGTAAATCAGGTTAAGAGAAGTGGAGTTGGTGACCTGGTCCAAAATGAAATTGAATGCAAAAAACATGAATAACCAAGATTATTTGTGTGCCACCCAAATTTCGCAGCTTCATAAGATTGCGAACGTCGTTTTCAACCTTTGCCATTCAAAGGAATTCTTTCAGCCAAATTCCAAAGCAAAACAACGCCCACTGACTGCTTCAAAATTTCCTTCCATGATGCATCCTGCACGAATTTCCCCCAAGACTTCCAGTCTGTGGCCTTAAACATCGACCAGAACAGATGAAAATAAAACGGTATGTATGCCGCTTACTTCTTTGACCAAAACTCCAACCCTTCTGGTCGCCTTGAAGAACATATTTCGAATGCTGCGCGATGGATTTTTGTCAGGGCTAGTGAGACGTATATGAAGGCCTGTTGGACTTGTGTAAGGCCATTGTTGGAATATTACACGGAAATTTGCGACGCTCGTGACGGTAGGCTAAAAGACGTTAACGTTTCCATACCAGGATTAATTTGAAGGTGTGGGATACAGAATAAAAGGTACTGCGAAGGTCTTAAATTGCTCCGTATAGATACTTCAGAACCAAGAGGATGTAAACAGGACCTTACAACACTTTTCGGAACTTGCTGTAAACTCATTTGCATTCGAAAGTACCACCGCCCCCTCCCCACCCCCTCCCCCCCATCTCCTACACACCCAGAAGTACCCCATACACAAATCGCCGCAATAATTTTCAAAAATGGATCTTTAATACATAAAGGAATTAGTCTACGAATGCAGATGTACGTTATGAAATTCGTTGCCTTCCAAGTTGGACACTGTTTCCATGATTTAATTATAGAGGGCCTCAATTATATAGCAAACAGATAAAGCCAATTGACTCCCACTTCAAAGTTGGCTAGTGAGTGGCTCGTTTGCGTTTCCTATGGATGTCGAATACTTTTTAGAGTGTTTGCAACGGCTGTTCCTCATATGTACTTTTCACTGTGTGTTAAAACCTTTCCACTCTAATGCACTATTGCAGTCTTCTGCCCATGAGGCGCCTCAGCTGTATATGCAGGTAAACGACTTGCTTTGATTAGAACTCAACGACTGACACAATATACAAAGGGACGCTACGAGTTTTTCTGGCCACAGATTGCGAAAAGAAAAATAAAACTACAACAACGAAGTTAAGCAATTCTATAATTACACATAAAAATAACCGATGCCTGAATACAACGACCTTTGCTCATGACCGATTGAACTTCGAGATCACTATGGAAGTGAGCTTCTTGAAATATACAGCAAGCAAGCTGAGAGTCCTTCAACCGATTTGGCTTAGATATGAATATGGGCGAGCATTCAACTCATAAATGAACACAATGTGAAACTATCTGAAGAAAATTTTTATTGCACTTCTAATGTGTTTGCAGAGTGTTATAAAAGAAGTGTAGACGAATGGCGCGACACGTAACCGTGCATGAACATCAGTGTTCGCTATCACATCAACCTCTCTTTCAGATGAATTCTGAAGCAAACAATTGTCGGCATTGTTTAAAGACTGTTTCTAGCAACGTTGCCGCTCCATTTGCACTTATGCGCTGTCAAATTTGGGCCTTGAGATTTGTCTTGATTTTTCAACTCCCATTTGCAAATACAGCTCCAAAATCGGGACATGACAACTAGTAACGGAAAACTGACGAGAATGGAAAATTGAGGGGAACTCTTCTTTTGAAATTCATACTTTTTGGTTTCGCGCGGAACTTTTGCAAGTTTTTTATTTCTGGAAAGGTTTTGAATGAACGAAGGGCGCTATCCCTGTGTGTTTCCGATGCGCAAAAAGGTCAGTTAAGCTTTTCGGTGGATGCAGCCCGAAAAGCAACCTTCAAATATGCATTCAACTTGCAGACAGTCGAGAACTTAATTATATGAAAGTTGTCCGAAATCAATGTGAAGTATTAAACTCGCCAATTCAATCTGCTGTTCCAATACTCTACTTACTGAACCATTTAAAGTTGATAGAAACGTTGCAAATCGAACCTTTCGCACTAAGTCATCATAGACGGTTAGGCAGTTGGTGAAGCAAGTAATCAGTTTGTTTGCATTATGCCACAGAAATTTCACTTCCTATTCGACCGTCATTTGTCAAGTTAATTGTCGAAGCATTTTGCTGCTTCCTGAGGCATGCGCAATTAGTCGTTACTCGTCGGTTCACCTATACACTACCTTAGTTCCCCTCTATTACCTGATAGGCTCTAAAAAAAATGCAGCAAACCGGACACATGCGCCGCAACCGGAAATAGCAAGCAGCGTCCAGAAAGTACTAAAATATAAACAAAAACTGTGACTTATGATGCCAACTTCCCAAACCTTCCGCGCTGCGTCACACAACTCACAAAGTCGCACTCAGTGGTTGCACTGTTCCAAGTTATGCGTCAACCGACCTCGTTCACGATCGCGCTGCCACGCTCTCGTTGTCTGGCGTTCGTGCTTAAACGCCGCACTCCTCGGCAGTCGCAACCAGACGTGGGTGAAGTGCGAATGTTGGAAGGCAAGTGTGGGTTTGTTGCTTATCCATTGTGGTAGCGGTTGATATTGTTGCTATTGTTGTCTGCTGTTGGCAGATGTTGTTTTAATAACGTTGGCAGTTATATCGAGTAAAGATCTCGTTGCGCAGGTGGTGAATAGCCTGAAAATCTCAAAAAACTAGGTTCCAAGCACTTCAGCAAACGGTCAACACCTGAAGTTTCGTGTTCCCATCGAAAAAAGAACGTCTCAGCCTTCGCCAGCTCATCGACGATGCCGAAGTGAGAACTGTACAAGTCACTGCGTGAGAACAGGCGGCGCTTTGTTTTTTTCATGCTAACCATTCTCTCATATTCTGGAATTCGCTTCATCAAAGCTGGGCGTCGTGAGTTCCAGGCGGTTGAATAGATTTTAGTCGTTGAAATTTTAATCGGGAATATTCGAGCAGTGATTCACCAAAATGTTGATTACGTTCTTGATGACTCGTCCTCCCACCCATGGCCGAATCGTACGAGGAGATGATGTAAATAGTGGGCAATTCGTCAGATTAGTGGGGCCATGCATGAGGTGTTAGCTGGGTGGTGTTTCAACCTCCCCCTTCCGCGTGGGAGTGAATTGTTGCAAGCCTTCCGAGGGAGTTCCATGACCTAAAGTATTTGTCTGCTATGTTTAGCGGCTGCAGACGCGGTCTCTTCACCACCTTTCCTCGATCCTTCCCGATCATGGGGTTCTCCGCGTCAGTGTGGGTAATTTTGGATTTTGGTATGTCGTGCGCTTCCTTTGAAAAATTGCTGGGAATATTATAAAGTATGTACGCTTCCTCTGCGAACCTGTGGAAGAGTCATTACCTCCATCAGGACTCAGGCGACCTCACTCTTTTCCCTGCGATTCCCCACCAGTAGAGATCTTCGCAGCTCGCCAAATGGGTCACCATTCCTGCAAAGGCAATTTCGCATACTGCAGGGCATTGGAAAATGTCAAGGCTTCTGAATCGCTCATTACTCTAAAGAAAAGATGAGGAGTGGAAGAGTGGTCTAGCAAGCATCTTATCTTTCGATTCTCTTTTATGTGCATGGTTAGCGCCAGTTTCCGCAGCCACGTGTTATGACGTTTTGCTCGATGAGTGAAGGAGTTCGCATTGCTGAGCCGACTAACCTCATTTGCAAAGCAAGCGTTGTCGCGTTTACAGTGGCTGATCACCGATATCATTCCGCATTTGTTTTTCAGGGTGAGAGGGAACGATGTTGCAGTTAGGAAATCTTGGTGCTGGTCACTTGCCTGTCTTCTTCGCAATTGTTTTCACTTTGATGCTCGGTAAGTGCCACACTTTACAGTGCTTTTTTCTTGCCACAAAGATTTTCCACAGAAGGTTAATGACCTTTTACCTTCATTAGTTCCATTCCGCAGAACTGATATCAGCAAACTGTGCTGTTTTACTGTTTCGTTCATTGGATTAGACAGTTGGAGTACTGAAAGTATTTCAACAGTCATCGAATCACCGCCAGTTTTTACTATTTTTATTTGCATCTAATCGTCGAAGGTGTTGTTATTGAAAGAGCGAAATATTTTATGCTTACCTATCCCTTTACCCTCCCTTTCGCTTTCCCCGCACTTCTTAAATGTCGATTGGTTCTTTGAGCTCCTTCTGTACTCATTAGGGATAGTTCCCCTCTACTCATGAGATTCTTCAATGGCAAGTTTGGGGTCATGTTGATTGCAAGAATTCAGTTTTTTGGAAGATTAGGAACGTCACGAGCAGTGCATAAATATTAAAGCAGTTTTGTTTATTTTTGTGGACATCATTTTTCTGTCCTCATTCCTTCGAGTGTATGCAGTTCTAAGCACAGTCCTGGTCACAATTTTTCCACTGATCTGTCCCTGCCACTGATTATCATAAGTTAGAGCTCATTATAGGTACTTTAATGCGTGTTTGATGTTGTCATGATTGCACCTTGTCCAGATCAGGTTTTCCTGCTGTTTATCTAAATACCGGTTTGGGAACAGAGAAATGTGTGAGTTGTTTTAAGGATCAACGTATGTTTTCGCGGTTTGGCGGGGTGACGTAGACCCGGTATTCCCGTATATCTCGGCCGAAGGCGATCGAAGACCAGAATCTTGTTTCTTTAGTATGATGCTCAACTTGTCATCTTTTCTCTCAATGCTTATCATTTATCTTCGGTGAGCACTTTCCCCCGCCTTTTCATTGAACGATGAATTTCGCATTGATGCCGAAAAGTTTAGATTGCAAGAGTCATTTTGGCTTTATGAAGGTACTTTTTTCCTGCATTCGATTTCTTCCCCTCATCCAAACTTTTCTTCCTTTTTGTTTTCTTCTTTGGCGTCACCCTTCTGTGGAATTCATTCTGACAATGAGCCGTGGCGCATAGAATAAGCGCATTGTACTAAGCGGATTTCAGAAATCTGGAAACATTTGAATGTGGTGGTCACCATGTGATTTTTGTTTGGCAGAGAAGTATTTTCGCGTGTGAGGTCGCATATTAATTTACCTTATAACTTGGAATTAAGCGCCCTGTAGGTTTCGCAGGATTTTGCAGAAACGATTGTTGAGGTGGCAGCGTTTTCTGTCAAGGTTTCAGGGATTTAGGAGAGGAGATGCTTGTAGGGGGCAGTTTATCAACGGCAGTTCAGTGCATAAGTTAATCATTTACGATATTCTATAGCCAAGGAAAACATCGATTTTTGTTAATTTTTGTTGAACCGTGCAGCAAGACCGGTGCTTATGGCGCAGGGATCTGATTCTAAGTAGGCTGTACGTCTGATCGTCGAAATTTTATAATATTTCTACCTCCCTTTTTCACTTGGTGGGCGTCAAATAAAATACAAAGATACAAAGTCAGGTGTAGTTTCATCGATTTTCTTATCGATGCAGCTGGCAGCCACACACGGCTGTTGTGAACGTTTGGTGGTCAACCTTCTGGCGATCCGCCGGGAGATCAGCCGGGAATTGAACCCGGGTCTCTTTCGCTTAAGAGGGGAAGGCTCTACCGATAAGCTACCGACCCCCAGGCGTCAAATAATTTTTTGGAAAGTTTCATTTGTGGTTATCACTAAATTATTTTCATTGTAGTTATTCCTTGGTTTCGGAGCTCAATCGCAGTGCAGATCTCTGCTTGAAAAGGGTTAACGAGCTTTCACTAGTGGCCGGATTACTAGGAGCCGTTGGAATGTTTTTTGTGGCTAACTTCCAGGTATGCATCACTTTTTTTCTTCAGATGCCGTATTCAGTGGTGGGTGGGTTTTTACTGCTACGATGAAATTCGTGAGGAGGAAAAGTTGGCGGTCGACGAAATGATAGCTTGTCTCATTTTTATACGAGTTTTGCGTACCATTACTTTGTTTTACTTGTAGGCCTGGTTAACTCGTTCATCTTCTCTTTTCAATGCTTTTTAAAAGGGGGAGGGAGGGGGAGGCAAAATGCTGATGTGCTGGTTTGCGTAAGTTATATATTTGTTTTACGAAAGGAGCTTGGTACCGCTTTCTGATGCTCTGAAGTCATCAATTAATTTCGCAAAAGAAAGCGAACAGCGAAGTTTAGGGTGGAATTTTGTTTTGGTGAACGAAATTACTGCATATGGCTCTACAGATCTACAGTGGAACCCCAGGGTGAAAAAAAGAAGGTTCTGGGATTTTGACTTTGAGCCGTTGAGATATCATTAAGTTCTTTGGTGCATATCGGTTCTGCAACTCAATAGCAGTTAGGTGGCTTGAGAATAAACGATACGATATAAAATTCTGTAGTAAAGAATTACTCAAAAATAGTGACAGTTCAGTTGGAACGAAGAATGTTTCGAGTAGTGTTCATATACTTTTTGCGAGAAAGTATGCAATAGAAAACTGCCGTTTACTAGAGAATGCTCCGGCAGGGTCGTATTCCGGTTTAGTGCTGATTTGTGTCCGTTCATATTTCCACTTTGCTTGAAATGAAGAGTGATTGCTGGCAAGTGCCTTCTTTGAATTATTTTTTTGCATAAATGAAAACAAGACGCAATTTTTAGCGATTAGGATTTGCATGATTCGAAGCGTCATTTGTCGATTTCCCTCAGAAAGCATTTGGATTCTATGATCACATTTTGCCGACGTTAGCATTTTCGATTTGTAACTGCTGTGATGAAATTCTGTTATGTTCATCACTCATTTGCATAGTCGTTTACATTAATACATCAAGGATCTCTTTCCCTTGTCATACGCCCTCCCCCC
>JAARMF010001163.1:20141-35337 GCA_022844705.1 Toxascaris leonina | reverse complement strand
CCCCCCCCCCCCCCCCATCCCCCCCTCCCCCAAATTGACTCAGTAGAGGTGTACTCGCCGTGGGTATTCGAAGTTGTCAGATTGTGTTTCGCAGCGCTGATTTGCAGCCTTTGCCATCTCTGCAGTTTGGTGCATCCGTCGCGGCTTTGTGCTGCATTCACTATACACACAAGAGCTAAAAAATGTCTCCGTCGTATTTTCCTTCTGCAGTCGCCCTCCTTCGTCAAACGTTTCCTTTACAGGACCGCGCCAAAAGTAACTCCGTGACAGCGGCGCTTTGCGCAATTAGGCTGGAACAGTATGATTGCAGGAAACAGCCGTGCTTACTGTACATTTGGTTTCGGCATTCGTTTGCTTCGGATCTGGTTGCGTGTATATGATCATACAAGCATACATCAGCGTTCACATGCATCCACTATATGCGAATCGACACATCGGCCTCATTCGTTCATTCTTCGCGTTCGTTGCCGTCACCTCTTTCTTTATAGGTACGCTTTGGAGATATTTGCATGTCGCTTGCGTTTTACTGCCATAGGAAATAATTAGAAATCTGTCGCATCGGACTGTTGGAAGATACCTGAGACGACAGAATTCAGAAAATGTGAAATAGTCAATTGAGCGAAGGGAGACCACTGCAGACAACATCCGAAAGGTTTCATGAAGCCTTCCGTGAAGTTATAGACATATAAGCTTCTCATAAGACGTCCGTATTCTAAGGAGCAGTAGTTGTCACATAGTGGGAATAGGAACTCACCCTTTCATGCTTCCGAAACTAGAAGCCGGAAAATATTCGCCAAGCAGGAATCAGCGTCCTTTTAGCGCTATACAGCGACAAGCAAATTCCCACACAACGATAAAAATTCTTCACTGATGGAAGTGTTTACCTAGGTCAGGGAAAGTGATCAATATCGGGCATTCATAAGATATGCTATTGGTGTTATTAAGCTGCAGTGCTTCAGTGAGTGGGGATTGGTGGTAAGCTGTATGCTGCAGAGAAAGAGTTGTTACGATGCTCTGTTACCAGTCGTTGCAGCGATCACATTTGGGATATTGGCCAGTAATGAGTTCCACAAATATTATCCCCATCTGCCGACACCTCGGCCGTGGTCGAGAAAGAAATATGAACCGGTTGGATTGATCATGTTCTTTCTCCTTTTTATTGTTCTTTTTTTATTGGGCAGATAAGTGCATTATATGCACGCAGCTTCTTTTGCACTTTCATGGTGTGTTTGGAGGGAGAGGAAACAAAAGGGCTAGAAAGGAGGGAGATCTTAAATATTTGCAGCCATACATGCTTTTGAACTTCTTACATGGAGGTTTGTGCAGTTACAAAAATAAATTAAAGAATTACCTTTATCGCGCTCTTCGAAGAAGCCGGGTCATATGCGCAAAAGTTCCTTTCATTGTTTAGAAGAAGTAAGTATACGGTGCTTTCACATTCATTTGCCTCGAGTATAAGCATATTGACGGTAGATGCACTTTGCCAGTGAAATCGACACTACTGATTGTGAGCAGCAGCTAGTCTACAAGCAGATAATAACGCAGAATTATTCGCTCGCTTCTTTTCATCAGTTTAATGTCCAGCGTTTCTTCTTTAAGATGTTTCAACTGCATCTATTCTTACCTTGTAATGAACTGAAAAGATGGCATATGCTTGATTGAATAATATGATAGAAATTTATTTCGCGGCTACTTTTCAACGCAGTAATGTATTTTTATTGAGCTATATAATTTCGCGACGTGATGTTACATGTACCCAAATTTTTTCGATGAATTTTCAACTGGGTCGAATCCATAGATGAGCTTATCAGCTCACAACATCCTGATTTGCTTGAGATATCAGCTGACGACTATTGAGTGAAGAGTTCATCGGAGATGATTTTTTCCATTGTTTTTTCTGCCTTATCTGCTCTCATTTCGTACTATCTGTTTCTGCAGAGTTATGGCCTTGGTTCGAAGTCGAGCTGCAACTCACGAGTACCACTCCCTAATTAGAGGTTGGGGGGGGGGGGGGCAGTTTGATCGCTGGTCATAAACAGCTGTGGCTTCTCGGTACTAATTTGGTACCTTGCCTGAATGCCCAAATGCAGTAGTACTGAAACATGAAATTTTGAACATAGGTTACTTGGCCGGATCTATTCCTTCGGATTGTTGGCTAGCTAGGTTGATTGAATTTTTTATGAAAAATGGAAATCCATGCTTGGTGAAAACTGTTTGTAACTTTTTCATTTTTGATTGGTTTTCGAAATTTTTAGCTTTTGATAGCGGGCGGTAGACGAGTCATGGGATGCATATGAATTTCAGTGATGGTTATTAGGAATATGTAAATAAATCCAGGAGTTCCTGGGTTGCCATATAAAAGTGATCGGAAGATGTCTTTATGATGCCTTTTTTCCGAAAAACATGCGTAGATTTTGATAGAACATGTGGAAAATACCCGTTCCTTGCTATTTTTCATGAGAAATTTTTGAAAATCGGTCTATCTGGGAAAGTTATCTTGTGGGAACCCGGGATACATATTGCCGGCCATAACTCCTCAACCATTTTGCCGATGTGAGCCGAGCATGAACCAAGTATGGGGGCGTGTGGAGTGCTACTCATATGCATATGCGATTTTCCCCTAAATCTGCAAACTTATGCCGATATCGCGTTTCACCGTCGTAGAGATCACGCCCCACCCTATTATTTGCACCATTAGTCTCCTCTCAACGAAGCGAGCCCAACTATATACACATCGACTCAAAGTGTCCTCTGAACTAAGAAGTTATGAGGGTTTTCACATATGCCGAGACTTGTCTCCTTGCGATTCCAAGGTTCGGAGACGAGGCAGGGTCCATTCGATTGAGAATTCAGTGCTCTTTTAAGCGACATATAACATGCTCAGGCAAACTATATTGAAACCAGGAAATTGTGTTGGGTAGTGAGAGGGTATGCAGAAGTGAGAGAAGCAGACAGTTATTTTTTGAAGGCTCATAACTCCGTGAGGTTTGATGGGAGGGGAATGGGACCTGATTGGCTGCATATACTATCAGAAGTCCTCACGAAGGATTTATGGAATTCTTGGGTGGATATGTCAGGAATCCTGGTAATTCCATCAGCCGGCGAGAGGGTACGCAAAATGAGGGAAACAGATAAATCTAAATACGAGGTCGTACGTCGGCAACAGGTGGGCCAATTCAACTTAAGTTTGCCTTGTTGGAATCAGCTGTCAGTGCTCTATTGGAAGGTATACAAGAGAGTGAAAACGAGGGCTTTTGCCGAACCCCAAATCGATGGGCCGAAAATCCTAAAGTCTCGAGTTCTGTGATTTTAGGGGTTTCCGATCTCGGCTCCTTCTTGAGGTAGGTGGCTGCTTCTTCCAAGACACCGAGACAGCTCGCTGAGGTACCCTGAGGGTCGTTCAACTTAGGTTGGTGCGGCAAGAATTGGCCGGGGTATGGTACCCGAAGCCTTGGTTTGTACATGGGAACTTTCGAAACACTTTTTTCGTCACCGATTTTGATGATTTCAGTATCGAACGACAGAACTCGATGAGCTGATTGTGAATATGTGCAGCATGCATAGCTTTTGAGGGAGGAAGGGGGAAGACAGGGGGCGGAGTCCATGATCGTCGGCTTAAGGTACCATATCTCGACGTGGCGGCCTGCGTTCAACGCTGCTCGGTAGATCTCGGTGAGCTATCTCGGCATCTCGAAAGAAGCCTCCACCTACCTCAAGGAGCCGAGATCGAAAAGCCTCAGAAATCGAGATTTCGGAGGGAAATTAAAGGACATGATCAGGTAATACAGGAAGAAGTTAGCGAAAGAATCAGTGAACCCTCCTGAAAGAATGGGAGGAAAAGAAACTCCGAAGTTCGCTGAACGAAGATACGAAACGAGCCAATTAATTCGCAGTTAGCCGAGATACGGGACCACAAAATTCGCACTGATTTTAACACCAGACGATAGAACCTGATGAGCTCATCACAAATATATCAAACTTGATTAGCTATTTCGAAAAGACGCGAAATTAAGGGATCGCAAAAAGGAGGGATTTTTATATCAGTGTATTGAAATTGGTATTAACGGGGTAGTATCTCGGCGACCACTTGTTCGGTCGTGCTGCGGTTTGCTTTGTTGGATTGAGCTGTTAGAGCTGAGACTTATTTCGATTACTTTTACTTGTTTAATGCTTGCGTCGGCAAACAACTGAGCGCGGCAGCCGCACGAAGCGCGACCTTCTGCGCTTCATCAACTATCCGAGGTCATATTTGGGCTTCGGATGAGCGAATTTTGGCAGTTCAGTTGTCTCTGAGACTGATATTGAAATTTTTTACTGCAGTGGTGCGCGTGGCGAGCAACAAATGCGCGCGAGCAGCGGCGACTAGTAAGCACGGCACTGAGCGCTCCATCAACTATCCAAAGTCATATCTCGGCTCGGGATGGGCATATTTTGATGATCTAAAAAGCAGTCGGCTCCGCGTGATATATTCTACCATGTGACATGCATAACTTTGTGTAAGACGCTTGTAGAGTTCAGAAGTACTCAGAAAGCTGAACATACTAGTAATTTCATGAACTTCCGTTGTGTAGTGATGCTAGTCCAAAATAGCTGTCCGAACATCTTTCAAATGGAAGCCGGAAACTGGTTGTGTTGGGTAGAAAGATCAACTGTAAAAGCTGGAAAGTTTTGAAGAGAATGGAGAGTGTATTGGCGTATTGTTGAAATGGCAGCTGAAAAAACCATTCGATCTTACGACCATACCACCTGTTCGAGATTGACTATTTTAGAAGAAGGTTCGGGCACAACACATTCATCCAAAAGTTCAAATTCGCTGCATGGAGTTGTTAAATTATATATCCGAAAGTTGGTAGTTTGCAGATATAACATCAATAGAGCTTACGGTTTTTCCGATTATTAATTCAGGGTTATGAACTACATTGCATTTCTGCAATGGCGGAATGGTTGCTCGCTGTGTGCAATGTCGCCTTTCTTCTGAGGTAACAGATTGTTCTTCACCCAGTTATGTGGAATATTGTTCAACGCTGAATCTCCCACTTCCTTCCTCCCGTCTAAAAGAGTCACCTGTCATCGTAAGATTGGATAAATTAGCTTGTTTTTATGCGTCTCAACGTGTATTATGCTTTTGCTCTGTCTAAATCTGTGGAACGGAGCTAACTCTAGTCTCACTAAACCACATGTTGTTAACATGACGTTTTTGGAATTGTACGAACTTTTTTTCGTTTGAGTGGTTTTCATTCACACATATGTAACGTCAGGTCTGGGTCGAATGCTAACACGATCAACCGCTGATCAACGGTTGTGATTTTGTCGAAGCTACTTATGCATGTTTAGTATGCTGCATTTGAATGTGGCAGTAGTATATATTGCTGCTGATGTTGGTTATCTTTTCGTGACTGTAAAAAATAAAGGATTCATGCCTTTTGGCAAAAGCTGCGAATTCTAAAATTGGAGGGAAGTACTTATCCTGGATCGTTGCGTAGTGGGGTCGTTGGATGTTTTTCTCAAATGCTATATCTACTACGATCATTCTTCAAATGCAAGGGTTAAATGTGAATGCGAGTTGTTTGAGTGCTGTTTTGTCACGGAAAAATTCAGTGTTCTTGGTACAAAAAATGCATTAAAAGACAGCTCAATTTCAGCTATTCGCGAGACTTCGAGAAGATACAAGTTGAACTAGGCGTGCAGCCGCTAGTTGCCCACCTCGATCAGAGCCCTTTATGGCGTTCGGCAACCGACTTAGGCTCGATTTCTGGCTGAGCGCATGAAAATCCGATAACTGAACTAATGAAATCGACTGTCTCTGTTTTTTGTGGCTAACATATTTGCTTCATGTCCAAAGAAGAATAAGAAGAGTGTTTGGCGGGAATTGGCTATCTGAAAGACGAGAAATGATGATATTTCAATGTTTTTGCTGTGAAATCATTTTGTTTAAAGCATAGACAATTTTCTCGAATTCGGCAGTAGTTGCTTATAGGGCTGTTAGGGACTCGTGCGGGAGGGTTGAGAAAATTAGAGTGGCATTTGCAAGAAAAAAAGCATGGCATGATGTGTCGATGGAATGCTGATCGACGAAGGACAGACTTGTGTGGGAACTTAAAGCCTGTGTCTAAAGACAATTCTGAGGACGTAGTTGGCATAGTTTTTAAGGGCCACATGTTCTTATTACATCAGCAAATTTAGAAAAATTAGAGCTGTTCAGAAATGCGTCCATGATTTCGGAAAGGACATGAATGAGTAAGTCACCGCTTCTCAGTAACTGGGCTTGACTGTGTCCCCAGTTGATAAAGTTGTCAGACGGGCAAATTTTTTTCGCTTTTTCCATCGATTTTTTCTTTTCTTCTCTGTCTCCTTACGTACTGACTGATTTCTTCGCACATTTTTGCGGTAAAGTTCATCTGTGGGCAAGTGTCGGTGTTTCGCGGGAACTAACGGAAATAGCAATCAGTTCAAAGGTAGGGAGGGAGGGGGAGAGATGGACTGAAGCATCTTTTAAGACATCTCACGTGATCACGCAAAAGAGGCAGAAAAGAGTTCCGGTGAGAAGAAAACAGGGATTTCTTCGGACGTTTTATTTGAAAAGAAACAGAATCCCCACAAAATTGCGTGAAAGCTGTGTCTTTTTCATTGTTGCCATTTTTGCATGATATAGTCAAGCTGTCTAAGCTATCTATTTACCCATGTGGCTGTTTCTTACTCCCTTCCCTGATGCACACTCCCACACTCAGCAGTCCCACCGTATACCATCTATCACAATGCTGATTCTCGTTGTTTGTACCGAGCATGAAAAGATATTTTTATTTTGCGACTGTCTTAGCGTCCCACTTAATCCGTCTGCGCGTTTGATTGCATTTATGCTGTTATGACAGTCATAAGTTTTGGACGCTTACAGGTAACACAGGTAATTTTGTAGCATTCCTGCCAGAATGTAGCACTTTGTATTCGCTTATGCATCTTCTCAGTGGATGTGAAAGTTTCTGCTTGATTGTAAAAGCCAACAAGGATGAGTTGAAAATTTCGCCGTCTTATTCGACTTGCTTTAATATTCTCTCCAGTGCCTTTACGGTTGGCACAAGTAGTGGACCCATTGTCGCTAGGGAGAGTTCGTAATTCAGTGTGAAAGCTGATTGGTACAGTGGCTGGGTTCCGGTGGTTCGAGTCCAGTACAGATACTATCAGATCAAACCTGCTTTCATTTATAATGTAGCCCTGAGCCATAGTTACTGCTAGAGCCTTCAACTTGAGAAAGCAGGTAGTTTGAACGTTGTACTCCAGCGGAACGATCGAGCTCGGAAGTAACGTTGCCAAGGATTCAGCCTTTTTTCGGACTTTCCAGAACTTTTCTGTGTTCAATGCAGGGCAAGGCAACATGACTGCTTATAGAGTTTGGTGGGGGAGAAAGAGTAGAGACAGCTTTTAGGTTCAAGGATATGCGTCACTGCCGGGAATTGTCAAGTTTCCAAGATTTCGGCGGTAGTAGAGATCCTATTATTGAAGATCAGCAGCGGTTTTAGCTTGCCCGCTTAGACAGAGAGAGCTATCTGTTGGAGTAGCATAAATCTGTTGGGCAATAATTCTTGATATGCCTTGGCCTTTGCCTCGATAGCACGCGAATCAATTGAAGTATCCAAGAATGCATCCCACCTGCCGTACTTGCCTTATTTCTGCGAAGTGATTTATATTTCTTAAAGTTTCTGAAGAATAACGGAAGCAATTTCTGCATTTTATGAAAGCGATTATTTAAACCGGAAACTGCTGGGGTATGTTGATGTCCTCGATTCGGCCAGTCGTTGTTTTCAATAACTAAACGTTCCGTCTTTCATTAACCAATTTCCACAGTGTTGCGCGGAAATGGAAGGTTGCAGGTTCTAGTCTTAATGATCTGGTCATTGTGTCACGACGGTTAGCGTCGTGTTGGACAAAGTATTGCTGGGATGCTGGGTTTGGGTCAACGGAAGGAGAAGCAAAGGGCCGTCTGCCCTAAGAGACAGCTCAAACAGCTCAAGTACATTGTGAAAGAGTCAAAACAATGAAAGGAGGCATAGAACTTTCCCACGGTATTGCGTGGATTTTATGTTTCCTTTCACTTAAAATCGCCGAAGGAATTTTCGTTTTCTTATCACTGGAATTTTATCTCGTTCCTTTTGCATAATTGCGCGAAAAAGCAAGATGGCATACTTGTCCAGAGGAATTGTCTAGTTGTCTATATTATGACTGAAACGTTGTTTCATATAGGTCACGAATTTCATAGGGATGAAGTATTTTTGCCGAGTTGTGCTAACATTGAATGCTTTCTCAAATAACCCTGTGTTTGCCCCTATCCGGTGTCGCATTGCTGCTTATTTTTGCCGTACTTGTAAAGTGCTGAAAATAAAGATATGGACAGCAGAGAACGTTGTTGTGGCAGCGTGAGAAAACTACTATGGTGGTCGTCTGTTTTACTGTTATGTGTCTAAGAAGTATGATTACAGTTACGAAACACTCGCGAGCTGTTTGTTTTTGCATAACCTGCATTGGTGAGGGGCTGCGCGAAGTTTTGAATTTATCAAGCGCATTGTAATGTCGCATTTATGTTTGAAGAAATAACTTGTAGATCGATTTAGAAGGAAGCGTGGGGTGTATAAGCGGAATTGTTGCTTACCAAACTCCAGCGGAACTATTGAAACTGTATTCTCGGTTTCGCTGTCAGTTTTCAAACGTTCAGTTGTCTGGATCAGAGCTTGACGAAGCATCGGAGTTGCGGAACTGATGGATTAAAGGAACTCGTTATCACCTAGCATCAGAATAACTTCGTTCCAGCTTCAGTCGGCACTGCGTTCCTAGAAGAAACAGCATGATGGAAGAACGAAACCGTTTAACGTGCGCCCATAAACGATCCAAACCATTTCAACAGAAAAATGACTTGCATAGCTATGCCATGTGTCGTCTTGTTTCCTTCTGTGAGGTAAAAGTAGTTCCTTCATCGTCCGAACTCTGAACTGTACACTCATTGCCACCACCTTCGTTTACCCACTCAGGTGGTTTGTTGTTTCATGCTTGTCCTCTTAAATGAGCCCTTTATTACGACTACCTTCCTGTCTGCCATAGTTCCGTGATTAGTGCGTCAAAAAAGTATTTCCGTGATGTTCAGCGGTAATGATCTTATGACAAATTGCAGTGTCACATACGAATGTGTAAGCATCTAAGTCACCCTTAGTCAGCAGGTCTCACCTGGGATATCATCTTGTGCGCAAGCGTACTCGAATACAGGGTATGCCGTCGAAGGGAAACGTGCTGCCGTTACTGATGCGGATGTTACAGAATTGGCGACAAGCTCAAATGCTTGTTAAGGGGGCGTGAGTGCGCTGAGATGCTCATTCAACGCTATAACTAGCCAACCGATGCTTTATATCGATTTTCGAAGTGTTGTGATCGCGTCTTGTCGTCGCGTATACCTGGTTGGCTCCAACGACTGTCTGTGTTTGCAGTGAAACGTGCGCAAACACGGTTGCAGCCAGTCGCTTGGTTTCGCTTTCTTTCTCGTCAATTCCCTATTTCGAGTGTTCAGCGCCGTCAATGCGTCACTTTGTGATGATAAACCTCTCATGTTGGTCACTTCTCCACATAAGTCGCATCAAAATTTGTGCATTCGTCGCAACAGACTCCTATTGATCTTGTGCCTTTCCCGCTTTCTTGTTTACCTTGACTGGTCAGTGAGTACGTCGAAAGCTAAAATACACTGTTGGCATTTGGATGTGAGGAATGTAAGTAGAAAAAGAAGTTATAAAGTGATATGGGTGCACTGTGTAATTTGTGTTTGGCTTCTTGAAAGTGTTCTTGAAATCTAGATCGACCTTTTGAGACTTATGTCGAGTTGTGGGTACGGATAGAGGCATTCGTGTGTATAATATCCATCTGAATAGGTTATCGAGTAGTTTCTTTTTTGGTGATGTTTGTCATGTTTTTTGATACCTGATGGAAATGCTTTGTGAGATTTTTCAGCATAAATTTTTCTTGGTGGGTAGCGACACAAGTCTTTTGCAACGATGCAACTTAAATACTCATCATCACTTGTATAGAAGGAATCAGTTTGAAACCAATGTGTTTTCAGTTACATTTTGGGTTTATTACACTAATAATATTAATAATGATACGGTCCGATCATCCGTTTCGAATCTTGTTAACGGATGCTATTGTTGGTCTTCTATGATTAGCCATTTTGGATGCGTATATGCTGTTATGAATTTTCAGTGTTCTTTGCACATGAAGCGTGTGAAACGGCTTTAAACTGAGACCTCTCACGTGATGAAGTCATCCGTCTATTGGTTAACAGCTCTAAACGATCTCGAACATCACTTCTCACATCATCCTGGCTGAGATGTACATTACTGCGACTGAAACACACCGAACAATGGAAAAATAGAGACACGCAAGTAGCAAATACCTGAGGAAATATAATTTGTACTGAAAATAGAGTGGAAAATGCTTCAGTGGAAATGGAGACGATAGAGAAATAGAGATACGTAGTTTCATAAGTTTAAAAGAGTGAACAAAGCAGTTGCAGGATCAGGAATGAGCTGTTACGCAGTGGTGAAGATCAACGTTTTTCATAAATGAATGCACTTCACTGTTAGGTTCAAAACCTCACTGTGCAGCAACGCACCTTTAATCTAAATGAACACACTCTGTTCGAAAATAGTTCTATTGAAATAATTTTCCTCTGAGCACACCTTCGTGTCTTTTTTCTTGAGCCGAATTGTTTCATCAAGCTCGTGCAGCTGTTCCTGTTACAAGAGGAAAAGTTTTATTCGGAGCCATAGTTTGAGTTTTTGTTGAGAACTGCGCTGAAATGTTCAAACAGTTCTTCAAATACGGTTGTGTCTTTGTGTGCATTGTTTCAGACAGGTGTGTTGCTTATGAAAGGGCGATGCGTTGGGATGCAGATCTAGGATGAAAGAAACAAGCAGAAGCAGACAGCATAGAAGTTACGATGTTGACGAAACCGTCGGAAGGTTTCTTGCTACTCGAGCTCTTCAGCGACATAAATCACTGCAGAATCTCGATTCACAGAGGATACTGAGCATAGTTCCGCATATCAGGTGCATTAATGCTAAATATGCGAAGTATTAGTGGAATGTTTGGCTGGCGCATTATATAAGCTTAGTACAAGTATTTTCTAATCTGTATCGTCACCACAGCTTGAGTTCTTTTACATCCGATTGATAGGGAAAAGTATCAATTTTTATAGAAATGGAACTCCACGCTCGTTCACCCCACGATACACCTGATATTTGTCTGAGAGGCCGTTTAAATTTTGTTTGAACCGGACTGAAATCGGCAGAGTTGTCGAGGAGTGGAGGGCTTCATTATTTCCGCTTTCGCTTCACTTTGTAAAAGTGGCATTTCTTGTCTTTTTGTAAATAGCGGCCGGCTTCAAGAGCAGGCGATGTTGCCGAATGATGACGCGATTCGCGCGAGGAGAGAGGAGCAAGCCTTTGAGAAATTTCTGTTGTTTCATTATATGTGATTGTTTTTGATGGGGAAAACTTCGCCACCAATCCTCAGACCAAAGTAATATATATTTTATGATGGCTCTTGAACATTATATAAAATCTTTGTTCAGGAATATTAATCTAAGAATAGGTTCCTTCAAACAACATCAAAAATTGTGCTTGTAACTGAATAGAGAGAGCCAAATTGGCTTCTTCTAACGCTAATAACGAACGGCTTATCCTTTTCAAAACTTGTTGCCACTCTTCCATTCGATACTGCACCTCCACTATGTTCCCTCTGTTGTTCATTTTGAAGCTGTCTGTCTTTGAAGTTGACCTAACGCTGCTTTTCTTAATAAAATTCTGACTTCAGTGTTATTAGTTTCAGAAAAAGAAATTGCATTTAATAGTGCCATCTAAGAACAGCATCTGAGGTTGCGGGAATGTAGCCAACGTTGCTTGAGAACTAACCTCTGGTGAAAGAATTCATTAAGCTGCAATTGATCCATTGCGATCGAAGTCTTTCTAAGCGATGAGAAAATGCTCTTAAACGGAGTTGCATATCTCTAGGTTGGATCCACCTTCCTCGGTAAACTTTTATACTCAGAATTCGTGTTTGTCGACGCAAAATAGTCAGCGGAGAGAAGCGTTCGACGCAAATTATTTGTCACATTCGTCACATGGTCGTCCAGCAGCTCATGGTGATGCTTTTTATACTATACTTTTGTACATTTGAATTGAAAAGATAATCCTTTCAAGTTCACTCTATGAACCAATTTTGGAACTCGTCTCGATATAAATTTCAGCCACACTATTTGCTTTTTTCTGGAGAATCTGACTTCTACTAGTTGAACATTTTCAAGTACCACTTCTTTTCCTAGCACCAACCTATATCGATAAACTTGTTCCCTTCGAGTATGTGATATTTCAGTAAAGAAAACCGTCCTATAATTATGCTGTGCGAATAACACTACCGATAATGGTGTCATTGATATGTAAACATGGCGCATATTTTCCACACACCGCACGAAATGTGAAGAGAATTATCGGAACCCAAACTTCCAAATATGGCACTAAAGTGTCGCTGTGTATTTATATTACGTCGAAGTGATGAACACTTCTTTGGAAAATTTGCTGTTGAATCTTCATGCCTTGGCGAGAGAATCTTCATGTATTGGATTTTTCTGGCATTCGCATTCATGTCTGCTGGTGGGTGTATCTGTGTATGTCTGTGTATACGTGCGCAGTGCGCGTGTTATATGTGTATTTAGGTGTTTGCATGTGCTGTTGAGGGTATAAACGGAATTATTTGGAGGTGACAGCACAAAGCATACCCCATTGGTGATCACCCGAAGTGATTTCACTCTATGCGATCCTCAAAGACAACATACTTCGGCTGCGTTTTCAAAGCCAAGGTGGTCGATTCTGTTCATGCTTGCACTGCTTGAATGAAATCAAAATTGCATACAACTAGATGAATCTGCTAATATTTTTTAAATATTATTTGGATGGAAGCTTTGTTCTGTTTTACATTCCTCGGACAATCATTCCCTTCAAATGGAATCCTTCTCATCCCATTGCCATATTTTTGCTATAGTTTTGAACACTGAAAGTGGCATAAATTCTCGAAATCCAGACAGCTGGATATCACCAGTGGCTCGAGCGCCCAAACCATAATTATGGTATCTTATTTACAAAGATTTCGAACCTTGTTTATAAAACTTTTTAGTTACAACATTAGGGACTACACACAAAAAAATAGCTCTTCCCAACTGTGGTAGTGATTGATGAATTTACTGTCATATGTGAAGCGGGTGCTGCTGTATTTTAGCCAGTACAAACATCCTCAGAAAGAAGAAGCATATGCAACTATTAAGAAATGGTTTTTTAATGGCCTCTCGATTTCACCGAGAAGAAACATTTGCAACACAAAAAATTGAGTATTTTCCCAGGTTAGCTGATAGTACGTTAATGAGAAGCGATGCACTACCTTCACAAGATCGGTCGCACCAACACAATCGAAGAGGGAAACTAGCAACAGGATCATTTCGCCGAGTGCTAAGGATGTACTTCGGACTTGGTGTAATCTTGTTTTAATCACTTTCAAAACACTTTTCTATTCGGATTCAGCGGCCTTATTATAATTATTATTATTATTACTATTATTGTTATTATTATTATTATTATTATTATTATTATTATTATTATTATTATTATTATTATTATTTTGTGATCCCATTGTCATTCTGCGAATGTATTTAAAAGTTCTGTTTTATTACCGATCAGTTCAACTATAAATATGTCCCGTGCTGGCAGTTTAGACTGTCTAAAGGTCCTGCGAAAGTACGAGCAACAGTTGAGTTAACTGCAGTGAGTGGACATGTTATATGAGCTGTATGCAGTTTGTTGAATAATTCTTTGCTCTTCATGCTACGCTCTACCAGTTCCTTCAGTTGATTTGGTCGTTGATACAATAGTCAGTGCGTGAATGCTAATGCCTATAGAGACACGTGCTTTAAAGTGAGAAAAACCAGTTTCTTGGGAGTATTGCTTGACTGAGTTACGTTTTCGTGATTCATTATATTTCGCACAAAAGTCGTTCCACCACCTACAGATCGTATTCGAAAAATTACTTGATTACCTGTCGAATTGGAGTGATAAGGGTAGTCTTGGTCATCCACAGGCGATATGCCTTAAGGATGTGCTTGTTGCTGTTGCAGTAAATTCTTCGAAACTTGTGTTGTATGGATGGGAAGTTTGAAAAAATTGAACTGAATTGCAGGCGATGGCCGACAAAAAAAATATGACCAGATCGATCAAAGCGCATCCAACTGATCAAGTAAGTTTCACGCATCTTTCGAAATGTTGCTGCATTTCCTGTGGTTTTGTGTTTGTTGAACATAACAGGTTCGTGTATTTTAGTGTCTCACAGAAGTTTTTTTTTCTGTAGGAAGTACAGACATTGTTCTTTTCTCTCAAAAATTATGAGCCTCACTCATTCAATCATCTTGTATCCCAGTTTCCACCAGATATTTAGTTTGACTCTGATCAGGCAAGATTTTCTGAGACAGTGAAAACTTCTTAATAAGTGAAAAGAATATCTGAACGTGTCGGCTGAGGAAAAAATATCTTATTGTACCGAAAAAAAACGAATCCATACCTACTGCGCAAAATATGGTAACATTTCAGCACGAAAATCAAGAATGGAGGCGAAATGATGACGTTCCTAAAGCTCACGATTCGTTGGGATGTCTTCCTTCAGAATCTTTGCCTGATTATGAGAGGAACGCCACTTTTCGTAGTCAGTCGTCAATACGCTCTTCGCGGCCAGTACTTTTTTTTGTTTTTTGAATATTAAAATTTCAGAAGTGGAACTTCAGGTATGCTTTATATTCCATTTGAGATTACTGAATGAAGTGTGACGAGTGCGTCGCACCGCCGCACCTCGAACGTTTAGCAAAACTAGGGAGAATTAGCATCGATAAAGTGACTACGTAAAGTTTGAATTTTCTTCTCCGGAAGGAGAAAGGAAATCAAAAGGGTGTAATCGCTTCTGCCTGTGGTTGTTCGGCATTGTTGGCTCCCTCAAAAAGTCGGTTAATCTTTGAAGGATTACAAACTTGATGCACATTTTTCGAACACGGAATTGGTCTTAACGGTGCCTTCCTCTGGCATATCTTCAGAGGCAATAACAAGGCACATAAAGTTGTGGGGGGGGGGGGGGG
>JAARMF010001163.1:2483-12979 GCA_022844705.1 Toxascaris leonina | reverse complement strand
GGGGGGGGACTTGAAGGATTGATTTCAGATCGCTCATTTATGATTTGTCGATTTTAAATCAAAATTTGTTAAGCTTATTTCTTCAGCTTGTTAATCTGATTTCTTCAGCTTTTTTCCGCTTTTTTATTGTCTATAACTCCAAAATGAGCATGCTTTTGATAAATGCTTTTGCAATATAAGCGATATGTAAGAGACTTACGTTTTCAGTTGCTAATGGGTGAGTTGAACAATGCAGGTTTCTGCTCATTAATGCCTACTTGGACAAGCATTGAGTGTTTACATTCGAACAGAGTAACCGCAGTTGAAATTCCTCACCCAACAACGTCATCCTCGAAGTCGACGGAGCTTCTCTCCATTGTATTTCTAATCGCCGAAGTGCATGAGCAATCTAAACACAGCGCAAAGCAACGGTATGCATTTGATGTTTCTAGGAACTCATGACGCCCATAGGCGTCTGAGAATCGCGTCAACATGAAAACTGCTTTAGCTTCTTTATGGTTAGAATGTGTTGTTAATTAATTCAAGCTGGTCTTCGGTGCCTGCAAAACCGCTCTTCTGTATGATTTATTGCTTTAGGTGTTCTGAGGTATAGTAATGGTAGGCGATCAAAAGTTGGTTCAGTCGCTAACCGACCGGAAGTATCCTGGTGAAAAGCGAATTTCGATCGCAATGAGTTAAACGAAATCAAGGCTGAATTTCAGTCGGTTGATTCCCATCACTTCTACAGTTAAAAAGATTGTTCGCTAAGAAGCTGTGCCATGATTATGACTCTACAGTGATGTCGTTCACTTTCAGTTTCACGCAACCTTTCGCATGTGTTATGCCGCGTCACTCATCGTTTGACGAGATATGTGAGGCAATTTTCCATACAATGAGATGTGTGCTACGCGCAGAAGCGCCAGGGAAACGGCTTCGCTCCGCAGTTATGGAGTTTAGGGACTGCAGAATTTGTGTGCCTACTGGCTATGGACCTTGCGAGGAGCTGAACCATCTCGTTTCGATGCCATTCTATACGGATATTGTTGAACGGTTTCATTGTTTGAGCTGTGACCATCGCTCACTTTTTTGTAACCTGGACGCCATATGGAATTGATACAGACGTCCAGGATGCAAAATTATGAGAGATATTTTACTACTACTTATAATGGCGGCTTAATCCAGAAGCTTGAATACAAATATTACACGGCAGTCTTCTCAACATTGCTATAGTTGACGTTTGAAATTTTTGATTCATTATTTAACGCTGCAGTTTCACCTATGACATTCTTTTGTCATTTCTGGCATTTTGAGGGCATCAAGCGATCAGAGACCTGTAGTAAAAATTTAAACAACATTACTCAAAAGGTCTCTTGCGAAAGCACAATGTGCTTAAAGAGATTTGCACCTGTGGCGAATATAAAAGACAAAAGAATAAGAAGATAATCGAGGAAATGTGGACCATTTGACCAGCTAGCACCTTACTATGATTACCGTTACTGTTCGACTCCATGCATGTTACAGTTTTGTGAAGGGGAGGAAACTTATGCATAGGTGACCAGGTCAAAAAAGCAACTTCCAAAAATGCTTTCAGGATCGGATGTTTTGTGCAATTCGTTTAAATTTCAGGGCGATAGTAGCTAATCGGACTCTATCGGAAACAATCGCCGTTTTGCAGTTGTGTGTCGAAGTAACTCAACCCTTCATGCATGCGTGCGCATGACTTACTCTTATACGAATAGTGAAGCAAATTTATAGACTTATGCACAAAAGAGCGTTTGGGAGCATTTTTATTTTTCAACAGCTATGGTAGTCAAGCTCGCCCAGAATAGAGAGCATTGCGGCAGCTGATTTCACCTCGAGTACACAAACACAGTGCTTCAGAATAATATAGTACTAGTTTCATTCCAAAATTTCTGCTCTTGAACATTAATTTCTCTTGATGCATAAGTCCACGCATTTTTGCCAACTGGCTAGTTGAATTTGAGTTTTACGAAAAAAATGAGTGTTCTTTTTTTCAAATATAGTTCAATACTTTTCAAACAGGCTTTTTCTCTGCTGCAATTGGCTGATAGTTTTTGAATTGCACTTGCCACAGGTCAGTTTTTGCTTCAGGTTTATGAAGCCTGGTCCTGAAGAAGTTCTCGTTGATCAGTCGAGTGATGTCCTGAGGGATAGCAGCGAATCCACACCGCTCACCTTAACGGAATGTTTGGATGTTGGTTCTTTATGAACATTTCTTTCTGCTTGGTTATTATGCTCGTTTGATATTCGTCGAAAGAAAATTAGCCGATTGCTCGATGAACTTCATTTTAGATTATTTCACCACATAATGGAAGAGCATAGTATAAAAGATGATGAAATTAATTTCATTAACGCTAAATACATTTTTTTTATTTGCAAATACACATTACCTCAGGCAGGAAATTTGACACTCCCACTGACTCCACTTTTGATCGTATTTTCGTACATCTCATTTCTTGAAATAGGCGAATATTGGAGTCATACGGTGGGATGTTGATATATGATCGGAATCTGTGGTGCGTTCTTACTGCAGGAATTCAGCAGCCCTGAGTGCATCGAATGGAAGTGCGAAAACTGCGGTATGAATGCCGGCGAGAAAGTGTTGAAATTTCGTTCACTGCCTCCTGTACTTGTATTCCATCTGAAGCGATTTCGACAGGTTATTTCTGACAGTTTTCTTTTTGATGCAACACAACGTCATCTGTTTTTGTAAGAACACAAAGTATCTCTTGAGTAAATTAGGCGAATGACAGGAGAACGCAGCCCATCGGGTTCTTATTATGGGAGTAGCTTAGTCGTGAATCACTGCGCCAAAGAATTACAATTGATATTGTTGTGTTTACGAAATATACTCTAGATTGTATGAGATAATAATCTGTGTGAATTTATTCATTTAGAAACGGTGTTCTCAATTAGTGTCAGTCAAATTTCCGACTATTTCGTTGAATTGAGTTTATTCGAAATTTGGTAGCCATTTTTGATCATACAGTTGTTTAATGGTGTTAAATGGAAACAATCCAAATAGACATTTTTCTTACGGGAAAACTCAGCAGCAAAAGTATGTGTCAGCAAAATATTCTTTTCCATATTTAGTTTTCAGCATCGATCAATTTTTCGTTAGCTGCCCCATATTTTTGGTCATGCACTTATCTGATGGAACAATGAGCACAATATACATTGCGAAGGAAACACTTGCAGCATTTTTCTGAGAAGGACGTCCATCTTTGAAACGCGTGGCACTTTTACTGCGCTGAACATAAAGAAATTTGCAGTTTCCTCGAGCTTTCGTGCATTATGCGCTTATATTGAAATACCTCGAACATCCGGCTAATAGCTTCAGGTAGATGACGGCACAATGGTGAAATTGGGCCGTGCGATACATTTCCCCGTGGAAGGCCTTGATATGTCACCTTATGTGCTCTCCTGCAGCCAAATATTCATCGATGCTGAAGAGGTCTGCCACAGTTCGGACGCTTATGTTTGAATATTTCATTCAAAGAACTAGTTTCAGAATCTCAAACAATGAAGAAGAGGGGGAGGCCATTCTTTATTCGGTGTGTCGTCTCCTCTTATCTAATGCTGTTGTTCATGTTTTCATTTGCCGTATAAGAAGCGCGTTCTGAAACTATATTTGAGAAATGAAACAGGACTTTTCTAGCACGACAGCGGTATACGTAATAAGCACGGCGATATGGGCTCCTCATTTTCGAAACTGACAAGTCACTCTGAGAATGATGTCCAGAGGTAATTTCTGTTGGATTTTTGAAATACCTTTCTTCAAGAACGATGATTTTGTCGAATCCCTTCTGACAGCGCAGATTCAGTGATGGTTACTTGGTAGTAACAATACTAACGACAAGTTGATTGTAATAATTTGAAAATAATATTTTTTGATAACTTCTCAGCCAAAGAGAACAGTGCAGAAGTGCGAAGTTATAACCAAGCTGAGTTTGCTATTGTCAAAGGTTTGTTTCTCTTATCTTGCAACGTTTAAAATATATCCTAAATAGTATAAACCATACGTGCCGCGTCGTAAATTCATGAAGTATATTCTTAATTATCTTCCTTACGTCATTTTTATGGCACTTCAGAAAAAAAGCTGAACAGATGTTGAATAGGACAACACTCAGCATCCCGGCTGACTGAAATACTTATTTTATAGTGCGCTGTTTAACAGATCCGATGCTAGCATTCCGTTCTTTTAACTGGACTTGCCAAACACTGAGAAGTGCGCCTTTTGGGACTCAGGAATGGTTGTACGTTCCGTGAAAAAATCGTTCCAAGTGGTTTTTGAATTCGACTGCAGGAGCTTTTAGATACCAGTTTTTCTAAAGATTTTCCCTGCGGGCAACCTGTATGCAAAAGCAAGTCAGTAAGTTCGATGCGCGTATCTAATAATCATCTGCCAATATATCAGCTATTGTCTTTCACTCCGAATAGTTAAATGTGCCGTCGAATTATTGCTTTGACTTTCAGGATGACATAGTGATGTTCAGCGTAAGAATTTCCAATTGCCTGAGCAGATTTTTCAGTCACTTCTATAGTGGATTATTTCTCAGCTAGTGCATTATTATGTAAATGAGACTGGAACTTCTGGCATAAAATCATAAAATGTATGATCGCATGAGGATCCTTTTTCTGCTGATTTTTGAAGAACATTCTATCGGTAGAGTCGTACAGTGAATGCCATAAACAATTATAGCAATACACCACACAGAAATTCCGATTAGCAATTAAGTGCTTTATGCTGAATATGATACTTATTTAAGAGAATGTGCAAATGAGGAATGTCTATATGATCTATTTGCTGTGGTGCATCATATTGGTGGCACGGTCAACTCTGGTCACTACACAGCAAGCGCGAGGAATGTGGTCGACGGTATATGGCGAGCCTATGACGATCGTATCGTGCGCATAGCAGATCCTATTGACATCGCAAATTGCAGTAACGCCTACTTGCTCTTCTACGAAAAGCGACTCAGTCGAAAGCACACAGAGTGCATTCATATAGGTTTGCGTCTTTTTGCTAAAGTCTACACGCCATCGGAAGTAGATGCTATTGGGCCAGATGCTCGCAGTTAGGCACCGTATGTGGGTGTATTCTTTTCCCAAAAGCGAAGTTTCTGTAAAATAGAGGCGATTTCCTTAATATCAAAATGTATATTTTAAATCGATAGTAAGTGAACGGGTAGATTAACAACAATTCAGCAACCTAAGGCCAGATTCAGGAGCGACTTCCGTTGAAATTGATATTAGAAATGTTCGATGGCGGTTTGTAACATGCAACAGCTCGAAGTTTGAAAGTCGTTTAAAATGTGACATGACGTTACATCTCAGTAATAACAGGAAATAACAGTACATCATGCGACGGAACAGATGTTCACTTATAGAGGCATCTAACAGCTTGTTTAGGAGTTCTATTAAGCAGCTTCAATATCCGTTGTGAAGTCCTTTTTACACTTAAATTCGTTTAGCTCTTGCAGCCTATGGCTTCATCCTTCCTAAAAGCTTTTAAACACTTGCAATCAAAAATTTGCAGTCGCGATATGAAAGGCAACCTTATTTGTGCACACATTTCAAAGTCTGTTCTTCTTTGCCCTACTGGACTATAAAACAGCACTGTCCATCATCTGGTTCAGAACTACGCAATATTGACAGCAGCATCACATCCAGTGAATTCCGGTAGAATCTACTCCAAACAAAAAAGAAAGTTTTCACTGGGACGTGATTCCGCACAGCGATTACATGAAGAAACATCCTCCCTCTCCCAGGCAAAAAGATTTTATGCCTCTTGGGCAGTTTGTTTTCAGCAAATTCTTCAGCATACTCGAACACCCCATCCACATGCGTCATTTTGCGGCAGAACACTTTTTATTCAGGGCGGCGCACCAGTGAATTCGTAGAACAGCAAAATCGCCTCCACTATACCTCCGGATACAGAGCCGAGTCATCACCAAGTGTGTCGGTCGCTCAAGCGTCAAATGCATCGACCGACGAGCATTCCTCTGCGAACGATGGCGTAAGGAAAAGTGTTCTGGATGCGCCACGCAGCGATCGCCATTACAAAGGTACGGATGGTGTCTCTAAGACAACGAGCCAATCCGTACGACGTAATGGGCGAAATGTGAGTGGGAATTTGGCGGATGAACCAGAATATGTTGCAACATCTGTACCTCCACCCACGGGTATTGTTACCAGCAAGCCATCCGATAATGCATCCGGTCACCATCCATCAGGGGAAATGAACGATGGACTCCGTACAAGCGTCAGGGATGCGAGGAACCATTTATGTTACAAGCGTGATTACATTTCTTACGGGGAGCGCCTTAATCGGCGAAACTCGGAAAACCTATGGAAACGAAGTGCCTACACAGACGTTTAGTTGAAATGTCTATTTGCTTGTTGGATCGACTGCGTGGTCATTCGAGGAACAGCACCTCTCGTGAACATTGCAGCCTCAATGCAGCTGTTGATCTTTTCTCCGAAAATCCTCCCCATGGAGGTGGTTACGAGTTTTTCAGTTTGGGTTGATGCGTTCAAGAGCGCATGGGAAGGAAAGACGCCAACCGTTCAAATCCTGTCCCACGAGTGGCTCGAAAACATTGAAAATCAGAGGAAACACCAAGGCGTTGACACGTAGTGCTGATGCTGATATTGGCTTCTTCAGTGATGATGAAAATGGTGATGGGTATCCCTTATCGAAAATTTTAATACTTTGGAGTGAAAAACCCCTATACCTCAGCAAGGTCAGCGTGCGCCAGGACATCTTTCACTCACATCCGCCACTGGCTGGGGTGTATAGGTGATTTATGGCACCGCGAAATGAACAATGCAACATGTCTCGAAAATGTTTCGAGGATCTCAATGTTTTGTTGACGTCAGTCGCTTTTGGCAGCCTTAAAATTCCACTTTGAAGGTTTTCACAGGTCGTTTTGAGCAGCAGTGATCGGATCTTTAAATCACATCTTCCTGCACTACCACTTTCCAACTTACTGTGATTTGTATAAGAGGAGTTGTAACTTATATTTCCTCTTCTGTTTGCAATCTGTTTGCGCGGACACAACCAAAGCCTACCTCGATTACTTCCTACGCTCTTCTGTGCTCTAGTTCCGCTTAATTAATAATCTGAAAATTTGATCACTGCTAATAAGCCTAATGGATTATCAACCTCCGCGGTTTACCATGAACTTCCCATCCAAGTAACTGAAACCATGGGAGGCGCAAATTTTCGAAGTCAGATTCTCCATTGAAGATTGCTGTGCGTTTGTTTCGTATTTTGTGCATTGTCTCTGTCAAAGTTTTGAAGTGGTGTTGAGCATTGACCACTAATTCTGTTGTTTGACTTCGATACATGTCAGGGTGTGCGCTTCGTTCCTCCTCTCTGCTGCAGTGAGATAACGACGCCATCGCGAAACAATCTCCTCACTCCGTAACATTAACGTCAATATTAGAGAAGTGCACATCACTTTGTATCTCGGCGTTTGTGTCAGCGGTACATCACCCTGAACTTCAATATATTTTAGCCGGCTTACGCTTATTCTGCATAGAGGCACTCGGCACAGCACAAGTATCACAGCCGCGACCGCCATGAATAAACCAATTTCCGCACCAGAAAAACCATCCTAACCATCTAAAGCAACAATAGCAAGTACCGGATCGATGCAAAAACAATTTAAAGTACTAAAGCCAGCCAAAAAAAAAAAAAACATTTGAAAAGCGAGAACTACGTGCCACTCAGAGTCAGAACGCACCCAAGAGATATCGAAAATACTATTTCGCAGAAATGATGCACCTCTGGGAAGTACGACAATGACCTGAGGAACCTGAAGGCTGGATACTCACTTAGGAGGGCCAACTACGGAAACCTTACACATCCCATGTAAGCAAACTACGTAGACGTGCAGGCGATATTAGTAAGATAAGGTAGCGTCGAATGTAGCTGGCAAGCAATCCAATTCGAAACGTAAGTGAAACCATCGTCGTGTCTTTTAGTAACTTAATTTGAGTCGGGAAACAATAAAAGTCTCTTTATTCGACGATGAGATTGAAAACAAGACATACTGAGCTAACGGTATAATCATAAAAGCAACAAGAATATCTTTCATATCATGATCTAGAGGGCTTTCATATCATGATCTAGAGGGGACATCATAAATTGGGATACGACCAATGAACCAAGTAAAACTAACTTATAAATAACAACGGAACGAAGTATCGAATACTGTTTCTAGAGACACAACAAATAAGCTCATACCCACCTCATTCACCCGGATCTTTGGCTAGGATCGTAGACAAGCAATAATAAGAAATCGGATTCCCAACCACTTGCATCACTAACACCATAATCGACGCCTGTTATGGCGAAAATCTGAATTTTAAAGCTTTTCCGTGTTATGTCCCTCTTAAAAAAGCACTCCAGAAGCTTCGGAAACCCAAATTTGAGACGGTGACTGTCCGAGGAGAACACATAACCTTTCGCACATTTGGAGGCAAGATGGCGGAAATCCGATTCGATGATGAGCTGGCCAAGGAAGAGGGCAATAAAACCCTAGGAGAAAATTGCAAAACGAACAAATATTGCTAAGAGTACTTGCGAACTAAACGAATGAGACGCACTCTCATCATTAACGACGTCTCAGAAAATAAATCGAGCCAACTGGCGCCGCCAAACGAAGATGGAACCAAAAAATGCATCTTCATAAAAGCACTAATACCATATCGCCATAGTAACGTACCAGATACAATGTTTCATGCCCACAAGCATTCATCTATGCAAATAACAAGAACAGTCTGCAACTGCGAATAAGAATACTGCGACCGTTAAGTGTTGTAGGAATATCGCTAAGAGTTCTAAAAAGCAGGTGTCGATATGCACACAGCGATTATTCCATACTGTGACTCGCCTCAAAGGCGCTGAGAAGGCAACCTATGTGCTTCTACCAATCGAAAATATAGTTAACGCTCGAACGACACCCAAAAAGTGATTCATAGCTGTATTACTTTCAATACATCTTTCAAAATGAAATCCAGCAATTCAAAACCTCATCCTTTCCGAACTGTCCAATCACCACCGAAAAGATGGCGTTCGAGTTGCGAAGCAACATGAACCGTAGCGGTGAACGTCAAGAACAAGAAGCTAGTAACGAAATACACACACAAATGCAAACGACTGCAGAATGCTTAGTTGAATGGGCGCATCGAGGAAAAGCGGAGTTCAGTTGATTTCGCCCTCGCATTCCGGCACTGCCATTGACTCGGCCTCGTAGATTGAATCGTGCTGCGCCAGAATTCTCAGTAATGGTCGAACCTTCAGCCACCACTGCTCCTTCGGAAGACGATGCTCAAAATCGGTCTCCAGCGCGAGCTCTTCCACCGGCGTGAAAACAACCCGCCGACCCTGCAAACTCTTGCGATGCCACATTCGAATAGCTAATAGAGCACACATCATTTGCCTTTGCGCAAACGATCAAACGACCATCTCCATCTGCTTACTTTCTCGGCAGAAACCATCGCTTAGAAAACCTATAGAACCAACATTACCCCCACTTAGCACAGACTTCAAACCTACTTCTGCAGATCCAAAGTAGACATAATGACCTCAGGTAAGCAAAAAGTTATTGCCGGTTAGAAAACCAAAAGGATCAACTGAGTATGTGGTAACAGAACACTGGTTTCAGATACATACGCACACACACAAGAAGAATTAAACAGGAATAGAACTCTTCTTGTACAACACAGTGGACGCCTAAATATGGAAGACAACTTACACGAAGACCGAGAAGAGTAGCGGTGTCGGCGTTTGTAGCAGATGCCACTCCCGTCTTGAAGTTGATAGTTTCTTTGGCCTGCGTTACAAGGTATTCAAGTGCACGTGCGGCCAACTTTGTGCCCAAGTTACGATCGAATGGAGTAGGACTTCCACCCTGTTGCGCGTGCCCCAATACGTTCGTTCTGCAACATGGCGTTGTTGTTTATGCTGGCGACGTATTGTTACCCATGCAGATTTTTATATAAGCTATCACCTCAGTGAGAACGCATGCAAACATCCACTGCCCGACATCTGATAACAGAAACAGAACGCTATGCTTCATCGCCGCCTAGCTATTTTCTTTCCGTGCCACATACAGTGACCTTTCTGATAATGGCGGTACAATTTACGATAGGAGGTAACCATACAAAAAATATATTTGGCGGTGAACTGGACGGCAAACGCGCATCAATTCACATCGGTGTGGACAAAGATAAAACGTACCAGTGAATGCCATTAAAACAAACCTCGTCGAAAAAGCACCCTTGCCCTCTTCGGCGAACAGCTGCTTGACGAACTCTGTAGTATAATTTCGATTTGCCAATTCGCAGCGAACAATCAAGTATCGCTGTACACCTTTCTCCATTTTCTTTGTGATAACCTGCAATGTGTGCGAATCATGAGCACGTGAGGCAGACCGTAAAACGCCTCTATTATTTCTCCCACCAAAAAGAAAAACAGCGATGAT
>JAARMF010001162.1:16894-39665 GCA_022844705.1 Toxascaris leonina | reverse complement strand
GCGAAACCGTCATTGGGTAATGTGACCATTTTTTAAGTGTTGGCGCGCCACCGCCAACCCCAGTCACACCCTGATGAATTTCGCCGTCGGTTGGTTCACGCCTGCTTATTCTGCATATTCGCAGGCGACCGTCATATCTGACGGTCCTTCGCGACCCTTCCACCGCATCGAGCTGAGCGGTAGGAAACCGACCGCTCAGCAGCTGCCCAACGACACCGACAACCAATATTAAGAATATGATCACATAAAACACAAAGAGCCAGAAACTTCATTGAATTAGTTGAAGTGTGGTGATTTATTGAGAAGAACGCATGCGAAATTCGCATAACCTCAGCTATTAAATGTGGAGAAGCATGCATAAGGGGCGAACACGTTGTGCGCTTTTCATTTATTCCTCTCCTAAACGGCAGCTTTGAAACTGCTACCTAAATTTGAAATATGCATAGCAATGTCTTGATAGCCTTTTCATATCGACTGGTTGCACGAATCTTACATAATTGATCGACTTTTCTGTAGTCCGATCACGGGGAATGAAAAACAGACCGGTGTGGAAAGACGCAATGTTTTTACGGGATAAAAACTTGTAATTTCCTTTGAAAGTGATGGATCAGCGTGAATTTTGGCTGGTGATTCCAGTCTATTTTGTACACTCAAAAATTACATTGATTTCTGAGATTCAGCCTACAGATAGACAGATGGACATATACACCCACATTTTCCTAGAGCGCACCAGTAATGGCAATATGGTTGACGGTTATAGAATTCGGCTGCTTATTGCATTCTATGGTCCATAAATCATAAGGCACTTCATCACTGCAAAGATCGTCTGATTGAGCTCATTCTCGTCGCCAATTCCGGTTCATATAAAAACCTATGGAAGGTGTAATGGGGAGGTAGGCTTGTGGGCAAAACATACCCTTTTAAGCTTCGATTGAATCAGTCGGTTGCAATAATATTCGAAAAAAAAAACAATGAAATAGCGCCGCATACGCTTCCTCCTATATAACCGATTGTTTCTGCAAATTCTCAAGCCCAGATGCGTTTTTGAGTCAATCTTGAACCATAATTGGCCGATCACCACAAAAATTTATTTCCAATTTTCATTGCGAATTTATGCGTTGAAACTCGTGAATATGGTCAACAAAAGTAAAATCAATTTTATCTGTTCCCTCAATATGGTGAACTCTTTCCAGCCAATTCCGGCGCCATTACTTTGTGCTCAAATGCTTGAATCCCACCACCAATAGACAGTTGCAGATCCCTTAGAAACAGTTGGTATGGGGCCAAAATTTTCACTAAGGGTATTTAAAAAGCTTCATTGCATTCCATCATCGCTTCATTGCATTCCATAAGCGAAAGAAATGAAGGCGGTCAGCGATGATGTTATGGTTTACTAGTATAAGTTTTGGGTCAATGAGTTTGAGAATATTTCTTCACGCAGTCTTTTTATAATCGACAACTTTTTAACGGCGTCTGTGAGTTTCGAATAAGCAAAAACATGCAACTATTATAATCACAATCCCAATTGCATTTTTTTCGGACTGAAAAATGAGCCTAGCATATTAAGAGTTTTTTGCAAAGCGTCATAAAAGAAACTCTCAGTACAAGAACGAGTTGTTTCTATTTGCTTGAATAGAATGCCATCCTTTCAATGTAATGTCCTTTTGATAGAACGCCGCCACCTGGGAAGTTGAGAAGAATAGAAAGTGAGGCAAACGCGATAATCATTTCTTACTTGGAAGCATGTGACCAATGTTTACGCCTTTCATCATTGTTTTCGAATAGTTGCTCAAGTAATTCAATCGCGCCAAAAATTTCAACAAAAAAAGAAATTAAGAAAACGAGTTTGAATCACGAAAGTTTCTTTGCCAGCACAGCGATGCTGAATAGAGCTTTATGTCAAAGCGATCATTTCCATACCGTCAACATCTCTTCGCAATTCACTTCATCGGAACTTGAAACAACCTTGAGGTTAAAATGTTTTGGTGCTGTGTAACGGTTTCATACCACTCCTCTGTAAACACTTTCAAAAAGTACAAAAACGCCAAAAGAGTTGGCACAATATTTGTTGCAATATTTCCCCAACTTCATCGGTCATTTTCATAAGTGATCAGTAAATAATAAAACGCATGATAATGCCTTCACATTTAATTCGAACACTGTTATGTGCTGCACGGTAGGTCCGTTCTTTTACGATCCAATCGATGTGAAACTCCCGCGTTCTTATTGGCAGTTTTAGATATCAGTGACTACTGTGACAGCCTAGATTTTCAGAGTACAAGATCGGATGCGGAATGTGTGTGGGGATCATCCATGCTTTATAACTGCGCTCATAAAATTTCGTAAATCAAAGTCCACTGGCCCCGTGGTGACATTATCGGGCAAGCAGAGGTGCACTCGAACGTTGCTATAGTGCATTTCATGAACGCAAAACTGCAGAGGTGCATAGCAGGCGGATTTCTTGTTGAAAACATCACACTTACTTCATATTATTTGTCAGATATTTATATGAAGTCGTATTCTTGCAAAATTCGTAATAACTGAATGTGCTGCAGTAGACACCCTTTGAAAACAACAAGCAGGCAAGTAAGCCACTGCTCGAGTGGTATCTCGCAAAACGCACATATGTGATGCTGAGTGGCTGAATGATCAACACAGATCGCCATATGAAAAGCCTCATTGAGTGCGTCCATTCGGTTTCGAAAGCTGTCCATTATACGAGTAATTGGCAGCGGATACACACACAAACAGGCAGACGGACAGACACGGCACAACTGCTGGATTGGTACGGATTGAAATAGCAGTTTAAAGTGGGCAGAGGAATGGAAAGAGTAGACAGGAACGGCAATCGCCGACCCTTCCGAATAGCGAGCAACACATCGAGTACCACAGCATTCGTGAACGCTTGTAAATTACTGCATCAATATATTCCATTGCTGATCTCGTTCCGCTGAGCATCTCATATTAGTGGCGTGATTCATTTGTGCATCAAATCCTTCAACGACTACATGTGAAAACTTATTTGCCGCAGATTTCATGTGAAGGAGCACAAACACATAGTATGCCCGTTCGACGATCCAACTTTACAAACCAATCGGTCGCATCGACGTTCAAGGATACGATGAATTATGATTGCTACGTTCCTTTCCCACAAGCCTCTAGATTTGATTTGATGTAGGTGAAGTTTGCTAGCACCGATAGTCTTGACAATTCTATTGCATCGCGAGCCGAAGAGGGGCAGAGAAGCGAATCCATAAAACTCGAAGACGACTGCACGATGTGTTTGCAGCATCATTCCCTAGGATACCTGCATCCCAATACGGTGCAATGAAATTTCGGCTCTACTGTGAGTGCCTCTCGACCAATCCTTCCGATGCGCAATTCTCGGGAAGCGTGAAGATGAAGTCGGACTGTGAAATTTCTGAGTATAAAACATACTTTAACTCAGTCCCTTCAGCATGTTTCACACTAGTCTATCAACTCTGAAAAACGTCATCGATATTTAGCTGGTTGAAAAAAACTTACGTTTATTTTACAGCGATCCGGCTTTAACTTTGCAAGATGGGCATATGGACTGACAAATCTTTTTATGAAAGATTTTTCGTGACTGATTAATCACTAAAAACACGAAATTATTACTTTACATTCTTCATTTTTTGTTGATAATTTGTAAAACCGGCTGTTCAGATAGGTGTGCGTGTAAGCATACATCATGTCAGTCAGTATACTTGGTGCACTTTTCCATTTGCTTAATTAATATTGAGGGAGTATTTCAGAGTTTTGTGTTTGCTGAGAAACAATCGATATCGGCCAATCAAAGAAATTCTTTCACTCCCTCCTAACGCCGTAGTTTTTTGATGTATTATTTTTGTGCATCCGTCAATTTGGCCTTGATGGAATCTGAAAGATATCAATCATTAGTATGTATAAACAAGTAAGCATTTTTGAATTCCTTTCCTCTTCAATTTTTATTCTTTACAAAGAGCAACACAACCACGATGGTTGTTTTCTTATCAACAATAGTATCTTGATGGTATTCTCCAGTAGAGATGGGTAGCCCTATACCTTCTGGATTAAGTTGTGTATTTGCAAATAGATACAATTTGTCCAACTGAAAATTTCTCAGAGAACTGAAAAATGTTCAGAAGGTCGCTTTGCGGGTGATATTGAAATGACGTCATCAATGAACGTTTATTGCTCTTTTCTATGCGTTCGCATGAAAACTGTTTGAAAGCGTTGCTTATTCAATGATTTCTTTTCATGTGAAGATTTTTATAACACAAAAATTTACATTGATTACAAAGTGCATTTGTGAGAGAGAAATTTCTGAAAGGGACTTTCGAAGAAAATGTATAAACATTCGAATAAGCCGAAGAAGGAACGTCGTAGAAGCCGAATGCATTTGGCGATCGAGTGACGTCATCTCGATCGTTACCGTCTCCAAATTACTGATTACTGTCGTTGCTGTATTTTGCTAAAACGAACAAGCTGCTATTCAAGTTTGCCTAAACTGCAATTAAGAGAGGACTGATCAGCGATTATTTAACAAGTCAATTGATGCTTCACTCTGCTTTCATTAAATCTCTACAGAACACAGCTATTTGCACAACGTCTTTTGAGATTTTTTTACAGATTTCACACATATACATATATAAAACTTTTCGCATCTTTTATATGCATAAAAATGGCACAAAAGAGTTCATTTAGCGAAATCATACATTCCTCTTAGTACGACAAGGATAAGACAGTTCAACTTCAAGACTCAAGTAAGAAAGGGAAACGAATTAAACTCGCTCCCTCCCTCCCCGTCGGTTCTCTTTCNTAAACTCGCTCCCTCCCTCCCCGCCGGTTCTCTTTCGTTAAAGGTCAGAGGTGAAAAAAAAAGATGTACGTTCGATGCCGTAGTGCTTTACGTATCAGATCATGTTCATTTTGTTCTTGAGCAAAAATATTCCTCCCTCCATTCCCAAGTCGCCGATATGCATGCAAGTAAAGCCTACCATATGCACGAGCAAATGTTGTCTATTGTAGGGGCGGAGGAGGAGCGGAAGAGGGACAGGAAGTAAACAAGGAATGCGAATCAACACCAGCGGTAAACCGGAATGTATGGTGCGCGTTCATGTCATAAAGCACGCAACACTATGTTTATACAGTTGATCACATCTTGAAATATCGAACAAGTTTTATAGAACGACTTCGAATACACAAGGAAGAAGCAGCATTGTTCCAATTTTTCAATTCGCTGTTGATGTTGTTTTTGTTTTTGGAGAGGGGAGGGGATCATCGATGTTCAACCTGCTCAAGTTCGGTGAGATATCTTGTTAGGACTCGACATTCTGAGGTTTCGTTTCTTCTGCTTTTCTAACTCCCTTCAACTGATATCTTTTGGTCCCCGATAAGGCTCCAATCTGATGAATTGCATCGTTCTGGATTATTCCAAGAATACACTTCCCACGACCCCATCTTCTCTTCACATCGTCGATTTAAAATTTTCCAGTAGTATCAAATATCGAAACAGTTAAAGAATTTGATGACGATTCAGCTGCAATTAAGGAACATTCAACAAAGTAAGCAAATAAAAACCACTAAATAAGGCATAATTCTGCAGTGTTTTAGCTTTCTCAGCTATTGGAAGCGATGGTCGAATATCTCTGGAATATGGAGATTTTTTGTGACGCCGAAATTATGACGGAAGCTTAAGTGATCACTGAAAAGAAATCCTCGAATTCTGTTGCTTCGGAACATTGCTTGACCTCATACCATAAATTCAATATTTGAAGTTTCACTGTGAGATATTCTTGGTCAAGTCATTGGATTGAGACAGTAGTAGACTGCAAAGCCAGTTTTTAGTTGTGACGCCTCGGTCAGAAAACGACAGCAACAGACACAAAGACAAGCCAACAACTCGATCAATGAGACGTAATACCCTGATGCCTTGTTGAGTCATAAAAAAGTTCACTCGGGCACGGATATGATACACGGCGATGCTTGGAAAGTTGTCGTGAGGCGATTTCACCGCACAATTCGCTGGTGCGAAACCATATCGGGTTTGAGCTTGAAGCAGAGGTCTGATTAAGTGAGGAAACGGAACGACATTCGCTGTTCAATATCCGTTTTTTCCATTGCCTAAAAACAGCACTCATTTCATATGATTCTCACCGCATAATACGAGGCGCATGAGCAACTATGACCTTCAAGCGTAACATAAAAATTACCACTTTCACCCTACGATATCTCTGTTCAAATTTTATTAACTTATGGTGTATACAGCCGTCTGAAGAAAACTTTTGTGCGGAAGGAACGAAGAATATTATGAGGTTTTGCCCTTTTTTAGTGACGACAGCTGCTGCTCACGAACATAATTCTTGGCTATCGTTCGTTATTTTGAGTATTTATTATTTGTTAGTAATTCATGGAACTAACTGGTCAAGTAGGCGGAATGGGAAAGCCCTATAATGCTACATTTTATGGCGAATTTTTCCACTCCTATGTTTTCATTGCTTGACTTCTCGACTCCCATATTTTCATTGCCAGATTATTCCGTCCTCGATAAGCTAAATACGAAATTCTCCAAAGGACACCTCTACTTAATGGAACTCAAATTCATTCAATAATTCCTGATTTCGTTCATCCATTCATCACTTTGTATTGGTTATTGTGTGGTAGGTTGCAAGAGAGACAGCCGGTTATTTCGACCAGCACCCTCATCTTGGCGACAGCCGTGCAGCAAGTTCCGATCCTCCTCTCAAGCACAACAACGGTAGATCGACTCGTCAGCATCGAATGAGCAGACGAGTCCCTTCACCTTTACACAACCTTGGTGGAATAGGAAGCAATATGAAGAGACATTCATTCGTAACGAATGCGTCTTTGATTAAAATAAAATGAAGTAAATCCTTACTGGTAAAGGTTCTCGTGAGTCTATCAATCTTTCGATGCTTAAGCCTCTAAATGTGTACCGCATCCATGTGAAATCAAGCAAGGTTCACATCAAATGGATTGGCATGGTATACCCTTTACTTTTTGCCAAGTGGCTTCTCGAACGATAAAAGGAAAGCTCGAACCCCTAACGCATTTTCCAACAAAACCGACAGATTGCAGAAGTCCCTATCCCGACTAAAAAAAATTGTTTCTGAGAAGTTCCTTGTTGAACAGCTCCGATTTGCAAATTTCATCTCATGTTTAGATGCCAGCAACTGGTGCTCTCGATGAACATAAAAAGCGGTAAAACTTTATCCCCTGGAGGCATTCTCTCGGAAGCTGCGTCGCAAATAATGTAAACAAAACATGAAAAGCGATGGGTCAATGGATGTTCTTTCTCTTCTCTGAAATATCAAAACAACGAAGAAGTATTCATTACGAAAGGCGAAAGCTCATGATTTCTATTTAACACGAAAATTGTTACTCAACCAGAGAATTATAAAAGAGAAATAATAGCCACAAATAATAGAAACTGTTCGATTAAGCCAATCCGGTTGGTTTTTCGGGCAAATCTTGAACGGTTTGTGCTTAAAGGAAGAGAGGAAATGAAGAAAATAGAATACTTTGCAAAATTCATGGAATGTGATGCATCCATCACCGTCACGATCTGCTTCTCTCATTGTACGATCCGCAATGCTATTCACTTGTTCCACTGGTACATTATCTCCGATCATCATCTTCAAATAAACTGCTTTGACTGCGCTGAAACTTTCCCCTTATATTATCTAATAGGCCTTATTTCACTGTTACTTCAGTTATATAAAGATGCTACAATGTGGGTGAGTCCAGGATGAAGTGCTCTCGAAGTGGTTGAAAAAAAGAACGGGAGTGAGTTGGTATGGGAATATGAGAAAGGATGAGGATGATTTGCAACGGAAAGGGTGTAAGGTTTGAAATATGACGAAGTGAATTATGAAGCTAAGATTGCTTGATGACTATCAGAGCAGCTTGCTGCTTTGACTCAGTTGAATCGATCCTTCTTGAGATGACATCTTTTGCGTTGCATCGAAATATGCAAACCTTTTCACAGTAAACATCAACAATAATTATTACTGTTGTTCGAACACAATTATTAAAGAGGTTTCAAGATTGTTCCTCAGAAATGATGGATCCCTTTCGTGACAGAATTTTAAATGATATAATTCCTTCGGAAAGAAACTCCAATTGATCCGTAAAATTCAAATTCAGAAAATTGGATGATTCATGTCGAATGATTGTTTGGTGTTCCTTTCAATTGCTCATCGAACCGAATCTAATTTCGAAAGTGTTCGCAGCATCAGTGCTTCGAATTGTCTTCTTTGAAATATAGTCGATTCTTCAAGGAAAATCCAATTGAAGAAAACAGCTTTAAATATATAAAGTTTTCGCATTCGGATTGCGCAACTATGAATCAACAATGTCTTATCTGAGCGAATAAACTATGGTCACCCACTCATCTTCCTCTCGAGGGAGGAGAAAACGGACGTTCACTTAGCAACACATATAGATCACGGACGCTGAATGCGATTTTGTTATTAAAAAGCACAGTTGTTTTAACCGCTTAATAACATCGAGCATGGCTTCTTGCGATCGTGAATACACTTTCTCGCTAGAACAGCCTAACGCTGGCAGATAGAGTTGCCTCCTGTCCATTCATATCCCTCCCCCCACCCTCGTCCCACCTTCTGCCTCCTGAAATTTTGAACTTTCAAAGCTAAAACTGTACAATTCGTCACCACTCATTAATTTTCACATCCAAAGAAAAGATGATTAATTTCCAACGAAGAATGAATGTGGATTTTGAAAGAATTGTGCTGAAATAAAAACCATTTTTTAAAAGAATGGGACGAGAATGCAATGCAAAAGGTTTCTTTGTGGTGCATCTAAGAGAAGTGATGTAATTTTTTGCAATACCTTAGCAGATGATTATAAGTTGGCATGTGTTTGCACTCATTTCAGCTATTCGCTTCAACCGACATCTCCTTCCCTTCTTTCAATTTTTGAAAACATTTCACAATTTAGCATTCAGCCGAATATTGCTCCATTCATTCCTTCAGTAACATCAAACAAATTAATGCACACAACGTTTGAAGAACTTATTCTGCTTGTTCGAAGATCTAAGAATAACGATACGTTAATAGAGAAAAGGATCGAGTAAATCAGCTTTATACACCAAATATGTGACCTTTGGAGGAAGCAGTCAGGTTGTTAGAGAAAAAAAAATAGATACTTTTACTGGATAAAATCAATACTTCACTCATATATGTAGCAAAGGTGGATTATTTTAGGTTGAATTCCAGTAATGATGGAAGGCAATGAATTTTCTAATCCTGAAAGTTGGCATATTCGGATCAAGTAATATGCTCGTGGTTGGAAAAGTACTTTTGGTGAATAAAACGAAGAGTGAAATTATATGGAAACAACTGTGCAATGAAACAGCGAGAATCATTACACGATATTGAATCCTATTCAAAAAATAAATAAATAAATAAAAATAAAAATAAAGTAAAAACCGAACTAAACTTTACGATGGGAATGACGGTCGTTTATGGTTGCTTAGAGAAGTTTGATTAAAATTGAACGCTTCGTTTTCCCTTGAGAAATATCACTATTTTTTACAGAAGGGAAACTCGCTTCTTGTTAGATGTGCAATTTGATAAAACGATGATCGATCGCGCATTGCAAATTGCGAATTTGCATTCTTTTGCAAAAGTTTCCAACCTACGATACTCAACTGAATAGAGTATATTGCAATAAAACTAACCTGTAATATTTCTCTGAATTCGTCCTGCGTTATCGTTCCACTTCTATTCAGGTCGTACATTGTGAATGCAACTGCAATAAGATGGTCGTATATGAAATGCCGTATAACTGTTCTCTTATAGACGTCGTAGAAGGGAAAATATCTGCTCGTTGGCCGCCGCTACTAGAGTACGGGCGATTCATTTTCGCTGTTCATTGAATAAGTCCCCCCGCCCCCCCCCCCCTCCTCATAAAATTCTTTGTAACTTATTTCCCAACGAATTATTCTACTGAGAGCAATCACACTCGCCTGGTCTCATCTATGTTATCTGCATGTGACAGCAAATTCGAGTTTAGCATTTTATGCAATTAGCCTATAGGCAGTTGAAAAGTNAGCATTTTATGCAGTTAGCCTATAGGCAGCTGAAAAACCAATTTTTCAAATGCTCTTTTAGTGATTTATTTGTTGAATGCTTCTTTGAATTATAATATTACACATTAAAAAATTCAGCATCAACAGCAAATTTTACGAACAAAAAAGAAAATTGTTTTATGTAATTGTGAGGCAATTTTTGTTACACCGCATAAACATTGAGAGAATGAAGTCTGAGTGCTATCCGAGTGCAAATCCCCATGTTCTCTGTTCATAGCTACAAATCGCCAACTTTCAAGGTATTATTCGCTCCTATCTGCGATAATAACGACAATAAATGAACGAATCCATATATTCAGCATTAGTTTTTTGGTGATACAACTTGACAACACAACGCTGTGGAACAAGCAGTATAGAGTTTAGAGGTGATTATGATATCAGATTGCCTCATTTTTGGAGCATTTCAAATGAGTGCGATTCGTGAATTGAGTGCAGTGATTATATGCGAATTTTGGGTCACATTGGTGGATTAAAAGACTCTCAGCTGAATACGACTGATGAAAGCTCATTGCAGGTAAACGATTCACCGTGAATCTATTTATTGCTTTCATATTTGCCGGTAACAGTAGCGAGTATCATAATCAGCAGTTTAAGTTCTTACAAGTTAGTGATAGTACTTTGCTCGAAACATTTCCCAATAGGACCATTAGAGATTTAAGCATAACTTTCAGCTGAAGGATTCCTATAGGAGAGGATGGGTAAGAAAAGGAGAGAAGCTCAGACAATCTTGATAGTCCACAATCGCTTGCATGCTGTGAGCAGGCAGGAATATTGTTATTGGCATTGTTAGGGTTCGTATTTACGAAGAGCAGCATATTTCAGAAGGATACTCAAAGGTTTTAGTCATTAAAATCGTTCATAAGCACAAAATAATGTGCAAGCCATATGGACATTATTTGTTATTGTTCCATCGATTCTCAAGAAAGAACGACAATAAAAATAGGGGATTCCTTCCTATCCGAACATTCGAAGATTGCAGATAACAAGCAGCCATATCCAGGTTAATCAATAGAGAAGCAGAGCACAAGTAAAAAAGCCATCGTTAGGGGTCGTTTTGCTCATAAAAATTGTGCAAAATAAACCAACTGATTATTCCGGCTACTTCATCATCATAATGCTCCATCTTAGACTCTATAAAAGATCGTTGTTATTTCGCCTATATAAGACGCTGTACTCATGCATTCCAATATTCATAAACTCTTATGTGCAATTAAATGACAACATTCCTCANATGTGCAATTAAATGTGTTATTAAATGAAATCTGCTAATGGATAACGTTCGAAGTGTTGAAATGCTCAAAAATCGATATCTGACAAATGTTTAGTAATATCGGCATCAATGAACAAACATCCTCTGAGAGTAAAAACAATGCAGATCGAGAATGCAGAGAGAGATGTATTGGCAAAATGGTCGTAATGTTCGAATCGACCAACGAACTCCTTCCAGCTCTTTGAAGACGCGACTATGTGATTGCTTCCGACTGTTGAAATGATTTAATGCTGATGGAATGCAACTTTAACAACTCACATCGTAGCTTCGCCTCTCTGCTATTCCATGGATGTGGTTTCGCTTTATTGATCGGTCGGAAGTGCGATAGTACCTTCACAAAATCACGAAAATAGACTCGTTTTTGATCACCTACTCTGAAATTATACTTATCTACACTTCTGTCACGATCGTTTGCTGCTTTTATTTTCCCTCAGCTCATACCTTTTCTGTTTCGCTTCAGAGAAATGGAAAGGGAGGAGGTTGGGTTGGAGGGGATGGAGATGGGGCAGAGTGGAGCCATTCATCAAAATTTATCCCTCTCCAGGAAGGTATGATCTCGTATGCACATAAAAATGCGCGCAAGGAGCACATCAAGCGGAATTAATTTCATGCGTCTAGGTGCATGCATATGTGTTTGCTTATGTTTGCCTTACGAGGGCATTCTTACAGCGTGGCAGCTGTTGAGCACCACTTTTTTCTCGCCCATAAAACGTTTCGAGCAGCACAGAACAACAAATGAATTTCTGAGGCGAGATAATTTGCTATCCAACAAGAGAACGCATTGTCTGCCAGCCGCTTTTCATTTCTTTGTCGCTTTGCCATCCTTATTACATTACTGCCTTCAGAACGCTGCAAACACATGCTAAACAATGTGGAATCTGAAGATGAGATTGAGCTGACATGTGAAAATTATTTGATTCTGGGAAGAGTTAAATGCCTGAGTTGTGAATATCCCTATGAATTCTTGCTGAAACTGATTTTATTTGGAGTATGCTTGGATGTGAAGTCAGTGAGCATGATATTCTCCGATTATAATCCATTCTTTTCATAAGCCAATCAAGCACATGCTCCGACTCCTAAAACGAGTTTTTCCTCGTTGAGTGCATTAAAGGCGCTTTCCATCATTATTCAGAATATGCTCTTCAAGAAATTCGTGCATCTCATAAGTTGTCCTTTCAATCCTTTTGCAGCAACGATTTTGGAAAGTGAAGAAGCGAAAAGCTCCAGGATACATAAATGTAAAACTGTTATATTTCATATCATTTATGATTTTATATAGCATAACAGATTTCACGTATTCCATGAATTGTCTATTATCTCACACAAATATTTGTATTACAAAATGAATAATGTGTTCATAAGTATCACTTACTCAGCATCAGCGAAAAATGCATCAATGATTCTAGCGCCAAGAGGATTCATTTGTAATTCTTGAATGTCGAGGAAATCCTGATGACTCATGAAGATTTCATTGGTGTGTCGATTCTTGTGCTTGGCCAACGAGGTGAAACGATTATAGAGAGTGAGAATTCCTTTTCGCGACACTAAAAACGTATTTTGTTTTATTATCATTTTGAAAATCGCCGAAGATTCCTTTCAAACTCAAATGAAAAAATTCAAACGAATTGTTTTGCATCGGAGATTAGTTGGAAGAAACGGCTGAAACCTTGAAAACCCAGAATTAAAATATAGTCCAACGTTGAGGCTACGCTCTCCGGTGATTTCTGATGCTGCAGTGAAGTTGATGGATGACCATTTCTGTGTGATTACTTCATTCCTTTTACTGGAAGATCCGTATAAAATGATGTATGAAAATGCAATTCAAACTTTCAATAATGGAAGCTTTCGCCTTCTGAAATTCAGTTCTTGCATATGCCCCAACAATTATGTGTTGCGTGCGATAAGGCGATATTCAAGCGATACGGAGGACTGAAATAACTGGGTGCTTTTGCACCTCGGTGATCATTTATTCCTTTCGGTAATAAACCAGCAATGGGCCTCAGTGCTCATAACTAAGTTCGAATCCATTCCTAATCTTGAAGAAACTTTAGCCTGCCAGTAGACACATTCGCACATAGAATCAACTACCAGCTGATATTGTGAATCTAGTAATCTGAATGCTTTCAAGGCGAAATTAGCCCAGTTCTGACATATCGCCTTGAGGCGAGTGGACGGCCAGCCAGTATACTATTAACAAATGTATCATCTGGGTTCGGCCTTTTGTCAGCACTACCACATTTGTAATACTTGAACGCTTTCATTTTTGAATATCGCCAGCCTCTTCACAAACTATGTTTCTTTGTGGTTGAATAAAGCAATCTGAATCCTAAAATGCTTTCTTCAACTGTGCATGAGGACATTTGTTCTTTATGCTTTTAGAACATTTTCTCGGTATTACCTAATGATTGTGCCCTTGCTGATGTTGTTCCGATGAATGTTTCTAAAGCTTGCATGCTTCATCCAAATAGCAGAGGTCATAGCGAGTGAAGGAGGCGGAAGAGATTCGCGCTGAAGATGCAGCTTAACTGACTCAGCAATGGATGGCCACTTCAAAAAACGCTTCGCCAACCAAGCAATTCCATAAATAATGCATCATCTCCGTCTGCCTAATAGAGCGGAAATGTTTTGCAGATTTGCCTCGCATCCGAAAGCAGCCGCGTGCACAATTATTGCCACAATGCGCCTCCTTCCCCATTGGTCTCTACAAGAAATTGCGCATATTTTTTTTTCTTCAAGACATGTCCCACCGCCGCACTATTCACAGAGTTAAGCAGTTGACCGCTTAAATTCTCATCGCAAATGCAAACGATCACCAATCAATGTAAACACATCGCCCAACAGCAATTTCTATGAAAATGTCACTCCTCGTTGCCAATAACTACGCATTTCAGTGAACACAAAGAAAATTTTAGCGAATTTTTTAAATTACCGTATCCTTCAGAGCAGATTGCATTGTAATGCCATAAATAACATTTTTATTGATAACCTCAGCAGAATGATTCGAATTGTAGCAGTGATCACCACGATGAACATAGAATTCAGTTCCAATTTCAATAAGTTTGTAATGAATTTGTTCTCTTCAAAGGTGACGAAACAAATGATTAAAGAAAGGAACGCCGTGTGGGTTGATGTTTTGAATGTTTTAGCGAAGGGGAAATCGATTTTCGATGCAGTCTATTGCAGGATAGCATCCATCACTCCATATTCTATTGCCTATACATCTGCCAAGATGATGCCTCATTGCCGATGAAGTCTCAGGTGAAAAATGCGATAGACGAAAAAAATCTCAGATTTGTGATTCCAGCAACTCGAAGCATTCACTTGAATTCCTCTCTAGCAAAGCTACAATTCTGACTGAACTCGTGATCACGAGTGGGAAAAAGGATGGATTTGAAATATAAAAAATTGTGCTGAACACAAATATTTCTCTTAGGAAATGTCATATGAACAATTCTCTGCTTCGTTGAAAATTTACTTTTGGACTGACTGAATGAAGAAATATCGAAGATATTTTCCGCTTGAATTAATACTCAATAAACATTATCTTAGTATCGTTTGCAAATTTCTGAAGTTTTCCATCGCGAGAAGAGAATATCTAATTGAGGGGCAATTCGCTCATCTGAAACGACATTTCACTGACTCCTTTCAACGTAAACATTAAATGTTGATATTCCATTTCAAATGAACGAAGTAAATATTATTTCAAAGGGAAATCGAATCGATGTTTGGGAATTGCTTCTCAAAAGGAAAACCTGAATGCCGATAAGTGAGAGTGTCTTCGAAGAAAACAATCCAAACATCACTTGTCATCATTGCGCGTCTCTTCATCAAGCACGACGATTGATGACTTACGAACGCATCGATTCAAATGCACAAAATATCACCGCAGTTAGAAGTGATGTCGTAGTGAGAAGTTATTAAGAAATGAGTTTCGAAGAACACTACGAATACTCAACTTTAAAGCTTTTAACGAGTATTTCGCCTTATCTCTCCCACCTCTCCACCTTCCCTAGTCCCTCCCCTGCTCCCTAACCCTGACTACAGGCTTGCATCGCTTATTGTTGACCGGTTGGACTAAACAGCTCAATCCAGACGTATATACCCTACCGCAAATGCTATGAATTTTTCGTTTGCAGTTTATGCACAACGATCTAATGTGGCACTTATTAAACAAAAATACGGTAGTGTACGTCAGTCTGGATATCCCTGGAGTGCTAGCATGGATGATTTTTAGTTGTAACATAGCACAAAGATGATTCAGCAGAGGATTAGCTGGGGATAGGGGGGAGGGGGGAGGGGAGGTGGTGGATAACATGTTTTCAAAAATTAAAGTAGAGCAGTTGTCAAATGAGAAGTAAACTCTGGGAAGAGGAGAACTGAGTGCCTAATGAAAATAGTCTTTAGAACTGTCGCAAGAAGGATTCGCACAAAACAAAATAATACCGTCTTTAAGTGTTTCAGTTTAGATGGGAATTTCATTTCAGTATTAAGAATGTTTTCCGCTGCAAAAAATCTGCACTGATGTGATTTTTGAACGTCATCTTAAGGAATATTGTTCATAATTGCTCTTTATAATAACCAATCATTGAGAATGATTCAATGAAATGTTGTACTCATCGGGACTCCACCAGCGAGGCCGAGGACTAGAAAACCGTGTTGGCGTTATATGCTTAAAGTCACTATCTCTTGGTTCGTTGTGATAATTACTGTTTTCCTATCCGAATCGGACTCAATAAACGTTGACGATCCTCATTATTGCATTAATAGCTGCTGGCTTTTCAGCCATTTTCAAGACTGCTATTGTAGAAATTATGAAAGGCTAAAGGATTGTTTTAGCAATACTCCCGAAGACGGCAATAAGGATGGAATATTATCAAAGACGGAGGATCGCTAACGATCGCCGAAATCAGCCCAACAACGAACAGTTGGATTAATGGAAAGCAAATAGGGGAAAATGTATATTAAACCCTAAAGTTTGCCTTAAGAAGCACTTAACAAAAGTACAAAGCAGTCAACCAACTAAGAAGCACATTCATTACTCAGAAGTAATTTCTGGAGAACATTACGAATGCCATGATTGAAGTCCCATGCATTAGCAATATTTCATCACTTTTGATGATTGCTTGAGCCAATTTAGAAGTATTGCTACTTTCTAAATTTTTCAAGTACTGTATTTTCAGAGAAACGCAAGAAAAAGTTTAGGAAAAACATCTTGGAGAGCCTTGCGGTGGACAACGAAAGCATATTTCATTATGATAAACACATTTGAATGAAATATATCTCAGAGAACATAACTGCACGATTCGTAAGCACTTCACTGAATATTCATCTCGATCGAGATAGTTGCTCTATTATGTAACTAGCGTGACGCCTAGCTTGTGTAGTGATTGTTTAAGATGACTCCCAAGATTTTCAGATAAGACGGCCTAAAATAAATTAAAATTACTTGAAACGATGCCGTATTTCTTAACAGAGAAACAAATTCGCTCAGAGTGTTTGTTGCTTCATGGAGGATGTAAACTGAAGGATGGTTAAGTGATTTTATTCGAACTTACATCCACTTTCTATTGAAAGCTTCTCGATTTCGAGTTCGGTAAGCGATGAATGAGAGGCACCCATCGGTGATTAGCTGTCGAGTGCTTGCTCAAGCAATGCTTCTATGCAAGCATGCAGTGAAGTGAACGATCGATAAAATGTCCATAATTATCTATGAGTGGCACCACATATCGCGTTGCTGTGCTACAAAACGAAATGACAACCGCTTCTTTGTGGGGACTCTTTCATTCGACAACGTACCCTCTCGAGATGAGAAATTGACTGTGTTGCTGGGTAACATGATTGCTCAAATAACTTGCTTGATAATGACAGATCTATTAATTTGCCGAGTAATCACATTAACTTGTCAGATCTATGAGAACGTAATGCAATAAGATGGTGCAGAGGAGATGGAGAGAGAGGTGAGGGTTGGGGGAGGGGATCAGGTGGAGTGACGTTGAGGGTGGGAGAGAGTGAATGAATAGTGTTTCCTTTTACTCTCTCTATTCTACGATATTACAGATTATACTCTCCACGGCATATATTACAAAAATATGATCTAATGCACGGCTACAGCAGACAATGTCCACTCACACTCCATCTGCTTACAATCTTAGTCCCCTCTTGAAGTATTTTAAAGATGGAATAAGCCACTGAAAAAAAAATAAAGATAGAGCTATGGCATCTGTACGGACTAAGAATTCTGAAGTAATTTTGAGCGTGCGACGTGAAGCAGTGAAAAGGAAAGTCAGTGGGGAAAGAAGAGCCGGTGGAAAGAGGGTGATAGCAGTTGCGGGAGGGTGGAGAGGCGAGGTGAGGAGGCAGGTGGTGGGAGAGGAAAAGAGAGAAAGAAATTTGTGCCTATATTTTGTCTGAAAGTCTGTTGGTTGATGCACCAAGGTAGGAAGTTCGTTATTTCTTTTACATTCCCAAATAAAAACTTCGACATAATTCAGATTGCGCGTAAAGATGACGGGATGAGATTATATCCTCCACGGTATGTGCATTTATATTTATATATAAGCATATGAAAATTATGACGCTAGCAATTAGAAGTGTTTGCGTCAGCGAATGGAATGCAAAGTGCATCTGTTGTCAGTTTTCCGGTGCGCCTTGCCAGTTNTGCATCTGTTGTCAGTTTTCCTGTGCGCCTCGCCAGTTGTTTGCAATCCGACAGGTGTGAGATGTCAGCCAACCTATTGTCAACTTCTGGTGCACACCTTTAAACGACAACAACTCTTTTCAAAGGTGATGGAAAATTTTGAAACTCGACGGTGAACCAATGGTGAGAAATATATCCAACAACATTTGTGTCCCAGCCTTCAGTGGTTTGTGGGTTGAAACCATAAAAGGTACGAACAAACACATACATCCACACAGACACAGCGTGCACATGCGCACCTTTGCAAATGCGCACTAAGCGTATGACTGCTTTATTGCAGGAGTCGGGCAGTTTTTTTCCATTCCACAAATTGTTGCTTTCTTTGTTGTTGTTATTTGTTTGTTTTGAAGTTTTTTTATTCCGTTTGTTGTTTTTACAAACGGAAATTGCAAGTATCTGTTCGCAGTTTATCGATCAATCCTCCCTACGGCCTCGATTGGCGTCACTTGTCTTCACAATGAAATTACTGCATCGCCTATTGATGCTGTTCTTATCAATGGCCATAGAAATCTTGTTATTCGAAAATTATCACTAGCAATCCACTTGATTAAGCCCTTTTGGCAGCCGGTTCAGAGAAGCTCGAAAATTGCAACTGAATAGCAGCATTAGATGGGCAAGTGATAGCCCAGTAGATAAAAACTAGCAGAATAACGGTCACAGCTCTTTACGCCTTGCAACTTTTTGATTTTTCATCGTTTCCTCAAGCTTTCCCCACGGTTCTGTTAAACTGTTATCGAGCAATTCGGATGTTGCGATGAAAATGATAGATGAGCTCCATGTCGTGATATAGGAAGCGACTCCCATCAGTCCCACAAAGGTAACCAAACACGTATCGACGAATGAACGAATGCACATCATTGACGACTGCAATAATTGCCGAATCTAGAGCGCATTCGAGAATTTAAGATGCATACCTATGCACACGGTCAGTGTTATTTTATGGCGGTAGATTACTTCAAAGGACATGCTCAACTCATTGTTTGCATATGCCACCGCCTCCAAATGAAATTCTTTTTTTCATTCACACACAGCTATTGTACACGTGCCAGCCTATGCGATTCCTCAGCTGCTAGGAGTTCCTTCTATTCGACTCCAACGGGTAACGAGATGTAAAAGTTCGTTTAATAAATATGAAGAATAAAGCATGAGTATGAGCACTATATTAACCATGCAAACTTCAAGCTGAGCAAAAACTGCTGATGAACCTCTGCACCTCCAACAGGTCGCAACATACCACTTTCTGCTTGTTTAATCAAAACAGTGAACTAAAAATATAGGCCGTAGTTGCCCAGACATGTTCAGGGCATTTCAGATGCTGGGCAAAACCATCTAACGAACTTACTCCTCATGTCCATCGGAACATAAGACATCGAGCCACTAACCTTCAAAACGAAGGCAGCTTCATAGCCCCGCACAGGAAAGAAGTTTCAGATCTATTCAACAAGAAATCGATGCCGAGAAGCGCACTTCGGTGCAAGAGGAACCCAATTCTCTCTTGCTCGTTTTGAAAGTACAAAAAAGTGAAGTCAATGACGTCGTCAAGTGCATATGCTTATTCTCAAGTACCGCGAGACACAGCGAATTTGCAAACTTTCCCTAAGATGGAAAAAATCGTTTGATGCAATTACTACCACATTTGAGCATGCAATAAAATAAGAAATTGTACGGTAAGGGTGAATTTCCTATGAATCCCACTATTCTGCCGCACTTCATTATCATAAATGACAATATTCTTAATAATTATTCAAATTCCAGGCTCAGTACTTCATGACTCAAATTTCTGCCTCAGTTTTGCAAGCCGGAAATTCGACGCAGTAATCAAGTTAAATCATATTCTTAAAAAAAACATATCCGAGAAGAAACATAAATGTCTCTTTTGGTTAAATACCCACGTTTGAGGGCATCCATTGCTTTGAAACGTAATTTTAAAAATTGAGTCGCAATGTGCGACAACAAAGTTTCCAAGTTTTCTCAAACGCGGGCATGGTCATTTGTTATGTGCCTCAAAAGGCGGTCACTGACATAGAAGTCGCCCTCGGCTTCTTTATACAACGATTTGTGCGCTTATGCTTTTATGTGTTTGCATGTGTGTGTTCGTGTGTGTTTGTATGCGTGTTTATGTGTATGTCTGTTTATGCGTGTGTGTTTGTGCATTCGTGTTTGTGTGTTTGCGTGTTCATGTGTGTGTGTGCGTGTGTTCGCGTGTATGTGTCCGTGTGTGCGTTTGTGTGTNTGTTCATGTGTGTGTGTGCGTGTGTTTGCGTGTATGTGTCCGTGTGTGTGTTTGTGTGTGTGTGTCTGCGTGTGCCTGTTCACTAAGGCAAGCGTACACAATGCAAAAATCTTATTCAAGTAAAGATAAATTGAGACCAATGTCTTTTGATGGAGAACACCGAAAAAAAACGGCTTAACACAGCTGATAGAATTCGAGGAGGAAGCGCTACGGCTATGAGTCCAGTATGTTGCCCAAATAGGTCAAATAAGCCACAAACAGATTGACAAGGTCACCAAGTCATAAAACGTGAATTTGAACCGAACACCTGTTGGGAAACCAAATCGACGATGGTCGATGAAATGGAATTGCTTGAAGTGAAATGCACACATGAAATCTCAATTACGTATTGTCTTTGCATCATCGTTAGGGCCGTTCTGCCTGCGTGCCGAAATTAAATAACTCAGTGCTATTCAATTCCCTTCAAATAGAATCGCAACGAGTATATTTGATTATTATGAAACTACCGTGAACGGCAGAAGGGCGGTGACTCCGTCACGTTGCTTATTAATTCATCTCCAATGGTGCTTTTGAACCATCCCGCTTATTATATTCTAATAGTAAATAAAAATCTTTTGGTGTTCAGTTGTTTTCCATTGCTATAATTATTGCCTCTAAGCGGTTCACCAAACATTGATGTAAACTCGTATCTACGAATATTATTTTCCGCTTCAATGAATGCACTTTAACAAAATTATTCCTCTCTAGTGTTAGTGGGCAGTGATCAACAAATCTCTCTCAAATTGCAAAACTATCTCTCAAAGGATTTTTTTCATATTTGATTGAGGGATTCAAACAAAGTTGATAGCTGAAAACCATTTGATTGCTTCATCGCGTCGTGAAATTCTTCATTTGAACGAAGATAATCAAAACGATGAGTATTTTATTAGTGGTTGCCATTACTTTCTGATGCAAGGCTTAATGTCGCAATTATAACAATCAGCTAAATAGAGAGCATTTCCGTCTGTTACTGACGATATTTTATTATGAAGTTTGTCATGTCAAAAAAAAAAACAATCACAGGACGGAATTGGAAGGATATAAAAAATATTCTTAAAGCACCGCCCTATAAACCTTTTTATTTCTATGGATCAAAGTTTGGCACTGCTCGGAGTATCAAAAGCAACCAAATGTACAGCAGTGTGTCGACTGCACTCTCTAGCGTTGTTTTGAAGTCGACAACAATATCTAATTGCAGGCTTCGAGCACAACAATAGCCGCTTTCAAGCATGGCAACTTTGTTGTAATGCATTCAACGTGCTTAGCAATTAAGAATAGATGGCTCAGACTGAAAGCGATCGTTTGTATTAATCACTCAAAGTTAGCGGTAACTCATCACTGATTAGATTGACAGCTGCTTATCGATCAAGTTGGCAACTGTTTATTGATCAATTTGGGCACTGCTCATTGATTAAGTTCTAATGTTCCAAAAATAAATAAATAAATAAGTTGGACATCTATAAGAAAGGAAATAAATGAAGCAGTGAACGACATCAAACAGCAAATGACATCCATCTTACCACATATTCCTCAACACTATCGTTGACTGTTCATAGTGAGGAAGGTGAAGAAAGTGATTCGTGGATGATGAAATGCACTCATTTAGCATCTGCACTATGATGAATTCGAATAAAAATGTTCGCCTCGACTAAACTGAATTCTTCATTTTACATAAACAAGGTAACATTGCAAATAAGGTAACATAAATGGCACTTTATCTCTGCTAAAGAGTGCATTTGAACATGTAAAATGATCAATGAAAAAACTCTTTGCAAATAAAGGCTAAGTTGATTAGCGGAAAATATATGCATAAAAAGTTGGAAAAGAAATGTTCAGTTAAAATAGTATTCTGTAGATTTAGAGTGGGGGAAGTTTTGCGTGATGGAAACAGCTGTGGAATTTGACTTCTTCAGTCAAATACGATGAACCCTAAACAACAAACCAATGCATCGACGATCAAAGTCAGAGACCTCTCAAATTTCCAATCCAATTTCTAAATACGCTTTCAATTGGTTTATTTCTAGAAGAACGCAGCTAATGCTTTGAACGGATTTATGCTTGCGGTGAACTTTATTAAAACTCGTCTACTGCTAGTGACAAATGACAGAAAAATTAAGATTGCAATAAAAGTGCTTTCAAGCAAACCTTTCAACTAAAGATTTATAGTGATCGCTTAATGAAGTTTGAAGCTCAATTTCTGCACGCTAAAAACATGTGGCAATCATTAGGCCGCTTCATAAATAAGACGACTATCAAACCAAATCGAACGGTTTTAAGTCTGCATTGGTTACAACGGAAGCTTATTCCGGAAGCGACCGGAAGCTAAGAATCGCATGAAATGAGCGCGTAAATATTACAATCCATTAGTCAAAACTGAGGCCCGAAACAATTTAAATG
>JAARMF010001161.1:34061-46327 GCA_022844705.1 Toxascaris leonina | reverse complement strand
ATATATATATATATATATATATATATATATATATATATATTTGCTCTCCCTTAAGAAAGTAAGTATCCCGACATTTGCAAAATACATGGATTCAAACAAGATTTTGCTTCCGTTATCACGCCTGCTCATGCAGCAAGCGGTCTCAAAGCTATTACCTACTTTCATCTACAGCCAGTGCTCAACGGTTAGTGAAACAACTCAAAGTGAAGGCTCTGAGAAAGTTGTCAGGAAAAATCTGTGAAGAACAATTAGTGTTCAGTTTACAGTAAATGAACGGTTGAGCTTCAGTTCACTTCTTCCTGGAAATGCCTCCTCTTTTCCCAAACATTGAAGTTTTGGATAATTTGGTATGCTCAAATCCAAATTTTGTCACTCCGAAAATCCACATTCATCTATCTTCTTCCAAGGTTTCTGATCCCTGTTTGGTGCACTTTCTCGATCAATTTCTCAAATTTTGTAATATATCTTGTGCTCTTGTGAATGCAGAATTGCTCTCTTCCAAAGAAATCTTACCGCTTCCCCCCCCCCCCTCTTATCCTCTTCCCCTTTTTTCCAGAATATTTTTGCTGAATGTTCGCACAAAATACCGGATCTCTTTTAAAACAGGCGTCTTGTGCCATTGCTTTGTATACCACGATGACATTCTCCATCTCGTACTGCGACTATAATACCATATCGGTCATTTGGAAACACGCAGGATCGTTATTTTCTGAAGGGTGATTTAGTGACCGAAGGACGTCCAATTTTTACAAATGTTCTGCACCATTTCTTCGAAAACCCCTTTTTCTCAGACTTACGCTTTCAGCATGCGATTGTCTGCACTGGTCGCCTTTCAGGTATTCCTTATTTCTTAGGATTTGTGTGTTCACTATTCTCTTGGATGTTTCATCCTGTTAATCTCAATATTCAAAGTGAGGAAATTCCTATCTGTTCCTATCTTGAAACTTTCATAAAGTTGGCAACGTTTATTGTCCAGTCGTTCGACCACACGTCTTCGACGATTAAGCTGTACACAGTTGAAAATTCCAATTTTATGCAGTGTTGAAATATTAGAGGGGTATTCAGATGAATTTAAATTAAAGGAAACGAGAGAGAGCGAGTCGTTATGGACTGTGGAGAAGACTTAGATGATTGCGAGCTCTGAGCGAATCACAGTAAGCTTTGTGCTTATCCGAGGCAAAATCTTCACCTATGCCACATGCTACTTCGCATGCTGTACACCGATCGAACCTCCCATCGATGATACACCTCTAGCAACGTTGAATAATATTGAAGTAGTATAGCATTTACAACGTTTTCCACGTCATTTGAATGACTGAACATTGCCTAGGCCCGTCGATGCTTTTCCCTCTCTCCCTCTCACAGAGCCCTCCACATATCTCCGTCTCCTCTCTCCCCTCCTGCACATAGCTTAGAAATACGGCTAAGACGCCCTTCGCACCATAGCACACGGAGAGCGCAGGAAGAGGCCGATCACTTCTGCTTTCTAAATGAGCTCAAGTTAGTTGACAGTTGTGTCAGAGAAGATGAGACTATGGGCGCCTTTTCATATGCTTCACTCCTCAAACAGTCACCCTCATAAGCTATCAGGAAAAATTTTAGTGGGGGACGGAGGGATCAAAAGTGAATGCAAATTCCCCACCACCCTTTCACCCACCCCTTCAGGCTATTTTGTAGCTAGCTCGAAGTTTTACATACGAAACCCTATCCAAGCCGTTCATTGCGTCCACCAAATGCTTTTCCTCTAGATACAGAAATTCCCTAGATGAAACTATACGATAATGTGAGAGACAAATACATGCACATGTTCACGTGCTTGTGCACAGATATGACATCGCCGTACTGCGTCTTATAGGCGCAAATTTGTGGAAGAGCATGGAAATGAAAGAAGCGTGATGAGGACACCGTCTATCCTTTAGAGCATTCGCCACACGTAAGTTCTCGAGACGTTCTGCCCAAAAAAATCGCTGTTCTGTTCGCATATTTGTGACGTACATATATCATTTGGACTCATAAGCGATATTTGTATAATTAATTTAGTGTTTGCCGATGTACGGAATTCAGCAATTCAACTGAAAGAGCAAAAAATAGATACTCTTTTTGCTATATAATGGAATATGAAAAGAAGATCGTCATTCAAACATTGGTCGCACATCTTCACGAACCCAATGAAATGACACATCGATAAATTCGTTGAATGTTACGTCGAAAAACCGAAAACCAAATCGCTGGCAAAAATATGCTTCAAGGACCTTAGTTGAATGATTTTCGATCGATTGCATCTCAAAGTGGAAACACTTATAATTCCAAGCAACTGTTGAATTGCAAGAGCGGAACTGTCACTTGTCGTCATAAATGTTTTTTCGATGGTTTCGACTTTTAGACTTGTCAATTCAACAATTATGGAAATGCAAGCTAGAGAGTTTAACAAAATTGTTTTCTGCAAACATAACTATTGAATCAATTGATGAAAACAGCATTCAAAATATAACGAATACTTGGTTCATTTTTGGGACATCATTCAACTTGTTATTGAAGACATCTCATTTGAAACTGCTATACTACACCAAAGAAATAAAGGATAATTGAAAAAGAACGTGTGAACCTAATTTCGTAGGTCATATCATTGTGACTGTTGAGTATGCCAATAAACTTTTCAGGTCTTTATGCGAGATGAATTAAAACGTTACAATTACATGGATTTGGAAGTTGGATACGAAAAAACTCATCGAAAATGCATGCTCTCGCACGTTTTCCTTAATTTCTCACATAGTACCATTATTAATATATGATGTATTGTTGATTTAAAGGAATAGCCGTGATTTGTGAACAAAAATTAGAGACATAGATTGAGTGATATGAAGACTATTGTGGAACAATTGCGGTCGATTTGCAAGACCTCGCCTCGATATAGCAATTTCTTCTGGGAAGCTGAAAGTGCGAAAATACACGTGAAGAACTTAGCCTCTATTATTAGGCAGAACTGATCTCAACTACAGGCTTAGGTGAAGAACGATGAGCTGCATAGATATAAGGATGAAATCATGGAGAACTTCACTGATCATTCGCACCGAGCGAATTGCTTAGTCATTAGATCGCCGTTTATCTATCTCATAGTGACTTCTGCTACCTTAGCTTTATACCTGAGAAATCAATCTTTAGTAGAGAGCGAACTAATTTCAAAATTAAGCTTCAACTGCTCTATAATTTTGCAAGGAATGCTGTTATTTTCGAGAAAATTGAATATGTTACATATAATGCGATATACTTCAGAGTGACTGTAAAGGCAATCAAATTGCCAACTGATATATGAAGCGGAACAGCCTCTACCGCTGAAGTTTTTCAAAAGTCAGCTCTTGCTACCTCAATTAAACTGTTTTGTTATTGCATAAATAAAAGCTTTGTCTATAATTATTGCCGCTAATTTTCATCGCTGTACACTGATCGAGTGAACTGGCGCTTCATTAGCCTAGACAGCCCTGAGTATGATACACTCCGATAACGGCACATATTAGACGTATGTACCCAAAATGATAGCGGAAATTGTGCTCAATCTTCAACTGATTTAAATGACTCGTCAGTTATAGACGAAAAATGGCTGACAAAGTTATCACTTGTATATCACTCATATTGATAGATGAGTTTTCTTTTTTTCTGCTCGAAAATTTATTCATAAGAGAGCATGTAATTCGAGGTTTGTTCCTTCGTATTCCACAATTGCCAATCCACACTTCCCAACGTGCAGAATATTTTCATAACCTTTCCTGTCACTTCCGATCAACGTTAAATACGCGCAGGATCCTCTTTTGATTCCTTAATTCATGCCAGTACTGTTTATATCTTGTTGATAACTGACTATCCGTCGTGCGCCAACAGGAGTTTTGAAAGATATTCGTTGTTTTGTGGTTTACCTGCGAAGCTTCATTCGTTGAAGAACTCAGATGGCTCCAAGCAATCTTCATTTTCGTTATGAGACTTTAAGATTGACATCCTGACACCTTACATGCTTTCGCATTTCGGGCTGCTAAATCCATCCAACCGCCCGCATATCCAAAAAAAGGAAAATTCTGTCCTGCAGTAGGCTGGTTGTAAATATCTTAAGCTAAGAGACCGCTTTAATGCGGCATCTAATTTTCGGCAATTCTAATATTTCGCACTTTTGAGCATAGTATCTCGTGAAGAAAGTACTGAACTGTTTCGCTTCTCTCGATGCAAAACACATAACTCCGATTGTTCAGCTAAGATTTTTTCATATCGGAAATTCAGAGATGATTCATCTCGAGTAATTGTTCGCTGAATGTTGTAACATGCAGTAAATAACTTCCTTGTAGATCAAATTGGTAAATTCGAATCTGTCACAGCATTTCAATATTTGCTAAACAATTTCTTCGATTTTTTAATTGCACAATAAGCGTCGATGCTCATATTTGAATTGCACACCAAAGTTCGGAAAATGCTTCGAAATGAACGCTCATATAATTGGAGGGTGATAGTCGTCGAAATGCGACATGCAAAATGCACATCTTTTTTTTGCTTTCAGAGCATCTCCGCACCCCTTATTCTTCATCCTTCCTTTCGTTCCCCTTCCCTTCCCCTCCCCCATCCTCCAAAAAAGTGGATAAATGGAGGAATGAATAAATGAATAAATGGAACAGAACTCGACGGAGAAAAAAGCCAGAGTCCATAAAAATGTTCGAAGGTGAGAACCGAAAGCCCCAAATGGATTTCTCATTACGTTGTTACCCATGAAATATATGGAATAAAAATTATCTCGTCCTCGATAGCCATCTCTTCTCATTGCAACACCTCCCCAACAATCATGAAATGTTTATTGTCCATAAATGTTGCATTCTTTGGTACATAACAGTTCATCGTTAAAATTCTTGAAGGTCACTCAATGTTTAAAAGGAGCTTTCACTTGCTCGGTAGCAAAGTTTAGTGAACCAATTTTGCTCGATTACTTACCAAATTTATATCACTAGTTGCTCTGCGCAAAGTTTTCCATTTCTTCCTCGCTCATCTACTTCCGATTCTCAACCAATCGGTCTTGCCGACTCAATATGCCCTCTGCAACTAATAAAAGCAGAAGTACGCTTTCATGTACCAGAAACATTAGCTAAAGAGACCGATTTTATGAAATTTTTTAAGAACATTCTACGAAAGAAACGGCAGCAACCAATGAGCAGTACAGAAGTTGGATTCAAAAAGCATATGGGATGAGCACGAGGGTGGAGGAAGAGGCAGTCAAGAGGAGGCGGGGTGGGGGGGGGGGGAATGGGAGGAAGGAACGCAAGCCAATGATCCCCCTTCTTCCTTTAAACAGATCCGCTCTTGCAAGTTGCTCATGGAGAATATTAGATTTTGAAAAGCGATTCGTCTGAATTGCAATAACATAGACTCGTACGAAGCCAGGCTTCTTCAATCAACTTTGTCGGCCGATTTTCATCCCGTATTCGATTCGATTAGTGCAAAGTTGATAATCAATTATAAAAACTTCAACAAATGATCACCAACGGATTATGGCTAATCGCCAAAAGTCGGCACTAAAAATCCATTGACCATATCTAGTGAATTAATGGTGTTTTACAATTTGCACCATAAATTCCGGTTTCAATCCACTCCGTCTTTCGATGCTTCATTTTATTTGTGCTTATGCTCTTCAGCTACGGAACGGAAGCAATCGGCTAATATTCATTTGAAATTGAAAAGAGCGCTTCAAAATTTGTCCACGTTAGGGTAAAGCGATTACATAGATAGTTTTTTTATCGACTGTGAACTGCTTATTGCCAACAAGTCATTTCCGATATAATCGCTGATGTGAATTTCACTTCGCAAAATGAACCAACGTTGCGCTTTCAATTCGTTCGTTTCCTTTCGAAGCAATCGACACCTCTCTCGTTGCTCGCTATAAATTCGCGTGAGTTCACCATTTAAGCATCATGAAGCAACTGCTCATAATTTTTGAAATTTTTCAAATTTTTCAATAAAATAACCAAACTAATCAACGCATTCACTGCATATAATAAAGATGAAGTGAATGATTTGAGAAGATTTTACGGAATGAAAATGCATGACGCGATAGTCGAGAATCCTTAATGAAGCCTTTAGAAGACAGTTTCGAAGATGACATCCTATGATATCTATGTGTGACTCTTTAATAGTCGATTATTGAAGACAACTTCAGTGTATGGAGCCTCGTTACTTGAAAAAGTACATGACCATCTCTGAAATTCTTCGCGCAATAGGTGCTATGTTCTATAACATTCTTAAATATGCGCTTTCTTTCCGCAAATCACTTCCGCTCTATTATATCACCGGTATTTTTTTCGAAATCGTAAGCCAGAAGAAGATCATGCGCAGGATCAAGGTATTTTCTTTGCCTATCGTAGAAACACTATGATTCCTGCAAGTACTTCCGAAACCATTTCCGCTGTGTTGCTTTGCGACTTTTCCTTCCCTAGCGCACACCATGAATGTGCGAACTCTTCGTCGACTGCACCATCGTTCAGCCCCCGACGATCGTCAACACCTATGGCATGTCCATGCCGTGAAAGAAGTTTGATGGTCATCAGTTGTTCTGTAGGTTTGCAAAATGCAAAGTGCATTATGGGCAGGTGATATTTGCGCACATATTCATACGCACGTGCATAGGTGTTTATCTCAGTACTGTGTGCCTCTAATTGCTAGCTATTGAAGCTAAATCCATGAGATTTTCATTTCTCGAGAAAACTTGATGCTTAGGTGCGCAAAAAATTGACATACATTTTGTGAGCAGCTAAGCTGTAAAAGAAATGGAAGCAAGCAAAGTTGTCTCTGCAAATTTCCTGGCATGAGCGGCTCCAATTAAACTATAAATGTTTAACACTGTTTGCACTGGATTCAGCAGATTCTTCTCTTTATTAGCATTTTAAAGCTCTTCAATATATGAGCACAGCTATAAGAATACATGTTTTGCCAGATCCTTTGGCATACTTCTCCAACGGTATGTTTTTAGGAGCGCTGAACATTGAAGCGATAAATGAATAAACAATAGATGTATATTTTTCCATTTTCGCATTCAGCATATTCGATCGGTCGATTGAAATAGTAGTAAGCCTTCGTGTGATGTATTCATTCCAACGTTCCTATAAAAAACTATCGATAGCCGATTAACTCTAAGCATGACGAAGGCAGTAGCTGAATGTTGATTCCTTGATTTGCTTGAAATTACAGCGTTTAAAAGCACACATACTAACACCGTTTCCGCGCTCTTTTGAGAAAAAGCATTTACGAAGTACATTATTTCCAATGCCATATCAGCTTTAGACATATTTGTGCCTGCGCTAACACTCAGAACTTTCATCTATGAAATGCTGCGAAAATTCTTCAATTTGACAGTTTGAACTAAACAATTCCACGACCATCGGCAGTATCCTTAATATGGATCTGCCAACTTGTAAAGTGCCTCTAGTTATTTGAACATGGAACATCTGAATGAGTTTTGTGCTGATCGATTGTTCAAACCAAATCGTTGTCGTCAGAAAATATTTCTTTTGCTGATGATTTTTGCTAGCGATTGATTGAAACTAAAGGCAATATTTCGATTATCTATTTCTTTTTGTTGGTAGCGTGTGAAAATAGTTGCTCATGTGAACGAAATACAAAAACTCATCTCGTAGCAACTGCTGTGACATCACCACCATCTTCTGATGTAATCGAGAGCATTATCAAGAGCTGTCGTTAAAGATCTAGAGTAAACTGTCATTGCATCATGAAAGTAACACAACGCAAAAAAAACTTGACCTCATAATCGCTGAAACAAAAAGTGATGTGAGGTCAAAAATACATAATAGTGTGAGCATGCAGTCTATTGCTGCAACATGATGATTCCACATAAAACACGTGCATCTGCATTCATTTCAATGCACATCTGCATAGTGTTCGTTGCACTTTATCAAGATTCTTTTATTTCATCTCTGTAACGTACTCCATCTTTCTACTAGTTGGACGGTCGTAGCAATTTTGTTAGGAGGTGGACAAAACTGGCATTTATCGGTCACCTATACGGCAATGACTGTCCCTTGCATGATGGCGTCGCTTGGCAGTGCTGTTTGGGTGTGCAGAAATTGTGTTCGAAAGAGATTTCGTATTAGCTGCGAATCGATGATTTAAAGGTTCGAAGTAAGCGGCCTTATATCTTCATACTTTCTATGGAAACGGCTTTTAACGTGAAAGGCATGTGAATAGCACGTCACTGCTCATTAAAGCAGCTTATTGGATTGTCGTCGCGTTGCATTTCTGCTTATGCCAATACCTATCACACTCCTTGGCGAAGAGTGCTCTCAACTAACGTTTGCGCTCAATACAACATCGGATATGACTGATTTCTCGCTTGGATTAATTCCTCCGTTGTGGCGACATCGTAATCGAGGCAGGCATCACTTAATTTCGCTTTTGACTTCCTGAGAAAATCATTCTATAATAGCTTTCGTTCTCATCAACTTTCCACAATTATATCTAAAATCGACTCGTCAATTTTAGTCCATCTTTGCGACGGTCAAAGAAAAAAACGCGCTTATGGGACAGAGATTAACTTCTTGGCGATAGATATCTCTGAACGAGAGCGTAAAACTTTATTTCGAGATGAGGAGTGAAGAAGAATGAAAGTAGAACAGCCAAGAATAACCACGAGAAGGTCAATCTCAACGCCAAAAGCAATTTGCCATCGGAATTCTAATTCCCCTATAAACAAAATTCGACTTCCCAATTGCTTTTTGCATGGCAGTTTCTTATTTTGCTCAGCTAACATTATTAATAACATTAATTTTCCTTTGAAGACTATCCCAAAGTTTCGAGAGCAAGTCTTTCTTCTATTGATTTACTTAAATGACATTTCGACAGTGACTGATGGCCCACGAACAACAAAATTTTCGTCTTCTTCCACTGTATTCTCATCACTGTGGTTGTCAGTTCTCCCACCTATGCCCTGGTTTGACCATGTTCCTAAAGTTGATCCTACTATACATTAAGGATGTGCAATTGCGCACTGCTGCATACTTCCGCCGGAGATGGATAAGTTGCAGTCAAATGAAAGACTATTGCTTGATTCCTCAGAATTCGAAGCGGAGTAGCTCACAGAGTTGCAGTTATGCTCGTTGGATTTAAGTGGGGGCTTCGCATTGGATAGAGGCATTTGACATGTTTTCGCCCTGCTTGCAAATGTTTTTAGAGTGATCCTCGCATCTTCCGCCTCCCCGAGTAGACGGCTTAACGACTGAGATAATTATGATTATCGCTTTTAAGATGGCCTCTCAAGTTTGATTCACTAGTTAAAATTGCAGAATTCAGGCGTAAAATTTATCGCTGTCGCATTGCAGAAATGCTTTCTTCCATTCAAAGTGCTCGATTTTTCTGACATTTTGCATTATGCGGATCGGTTTGTTCGATATAACTTCCCCTTTCAATTTCTGCAATTTAGTGGTTAATTACAAATGTGATTGCGTCAAACTCTATACATATGCTTCACTGAAGCACAAATGGAGCATATATTTTCATCTATTTGCCAATTCAGCAGTCATTCTTTCAAATCAAAAGCTTTAGATGTATTGAACTATGGCCACAAAATTTGGTCACTTCGACACTGAATGGCCATTTGTATTTCTGCCCACTTCAAAACAACCGTTATTATTATCACACCAAGCGAAATCGAATCCAACGATATGATATTTTTCTAGTGAAGTTATGTTTACAATACTTCGTCGACAATCGAGTGCATCGTTGAATCAAATTTTAACTCAGCTAACCAATATAGCAATGGGCTTTACCGTTAAGCAATTTGCGGTAACTTTTATTTGTAGCACACATCTCTGTGTACATAAATTGCACATTTTACCTGCAATGAAGATCTTATTCGCTTACTTGCCCAGAATGATCAGGCAATGGCACAGTGAATTAGCTTCATATGAGAGGGCAAGATCGTGCAAAGCTTTATTCCGAGTGTTTTGTCTTCTACGCACGCAGACGCACATACACACATATGTCGCACAAATGCACACATGCACATATACACACATGCAATGCAATTGTGGTATATAATTACCGTGGCATTCAAAGAGGTGACTGCTCGGATCAAAATCATTTTGTGCACAAGATTTTGATTGGGGTGGAAATTAAGCGTATTGAGTTTTATAAATATTTGGCACACAGACGCGCAGAACTTTGCGGCTAAACGCAAAGGTTTGTTCATCCATTGAGCATTTTATGCCAATTTTTGTGAGGACATATTATAGTGGCAAAATATCGATATTCGCGCATTTATGTTCGTCTCTGTGTCCTTTAGTCAATTAATTTTTCAAATGAAATAAACTAAAAACGTAAATTTTGTTCGATGAGATTCATTAATCTTCACCTCCTTTACATTTCGATAATTAATTTCAACGCCAATTAAATGCCATAAAAATGAAAATCTTTTTTTTTGCAATTGACGTGTTGCAGCTATAAAGTGAATTTTCGATTGAGCAATTATTCCCATACGAGACATTATTTTATATTTTCTTTGAATAATGCCCGATTACTTTAAGTTTTTAAACTGTAAAAAGGTGCACATACCATACGCAAGTCGCTGAAGTGATAATCGATTTGCTGCTGATTGGTTAATAATCATTCATCTATCTATTCGAATGGCAGATATAACAGATCGATGACTCACACTCATCGCAAAGCATTACGGTATGATACCATATCGGAGTAGCAGAAACTAAACGGGATTTTGCTGGACTTCTTTAAATTTAGTGACAAATTTTTCCGAAGTAGTTTTTCCTTTCGAAATAAATACGAGCTAATCACATGGAAACAATTATCGCTTGCTTTAACTGCATTGTAATATCGCTTGGTTGAGGTTTTTTTGCATTTTTTTATTTCTTAATTCGCTTAAGTGAGATGTTCTTTACAAAGTATCCCCTCTTCTCATATTCCATATCCCGAGATGGTTGATTTCGATGATATTTTTAATCTATATGATACAATCACTTCCCACGCTATCATTTGCACTAATCCATCAATTTCAGGTAAGTTTATAGACGCTCAAAGATTTCAGACTATTGTGTCAGTTAGAATGTGTCAATGTCAACTTAACATTCCACCATATTTTACAACTCAAAATTTCCCGTTTGAATAAAACATACAAGTGCATATAGAGAGAATTCCCTGATGAGCTCCTACACTTCCTTCATAAAGTTTTCTGTTCTCCTCTTCCCTTTATTTTCTTCGGAGTACCGCCATTCATAATAAATTGAGTTAGTTTTGAGACACCAAATACGCAAAAACTCTTTATGAGATCGTTGAAAACATGTGATTGAGGCTGGATTAATTAAAGTCGAGACAAATTATTTCTATATTTTATGAGCTGTTGGCAGTTATGGAAAGCATTTTGTCGAGTAAACGAGTCTGCGAAATGTAGTGGCGTTCTTATGAGGAGTTTCATGAATCCGCACGACTATCGTTATAAACCTCTGCTAATAGCGAACTTAAAGCACTTTAAAAAAATGAGCATTGGAAAATGTCTAAAGCATTGTCCCAGCAAGAGATACCAATGAAACAGTGATATCTTGTGGTGATCGTCATTATTATTTCGGCTTCGAAACAAATTCTTCCCCATCAGACAGGAAAGACAGGAATGGGAAATTTGCGAGGTGCGAAGGTAATGCAGGAGCTTGGGAAAACGGAGAATGGCGCTTACTGCTGAGAGTAGAGAAATCGCCGTCCTTTTCGAGATTTTTTCAATTCGAGTAATTTCGCACCCAGCCTTCTTTTTGAGAGGATTGATTTGGTATCAGTACGAAATAATCTTCGATTTGTGCATTAGTTGAATATGCTCGCATCAACATTCTGTCGCCGCATTTTTCAAAACCCTTCTGAATGTTCGATTGTTTCACTCATTTTATGCGCACCTGAATACTCTCATCAGTCCCCGTCCGAACTGTTATTTTTTATTAATATGTGACGCGTGCTATGCTGTTGTCAAGAAAATCTATGTAAAAATCCCTACAATGCCCCAATTTAGGAACATTTCACAGAGTCGAATATGACCACATAAGAGTGTGGGAATGAGTAAAATAACACCGTAAAATCATTTTATCTCAAATAACCGTCGTGGAGCTTATTGTTGAACTGAACGTTTCATTTATGAAAAAATTTATGGTTCAAGTTGGCCCATAGGTTTGTTTGAACATTAGGACATAGGCATGTAACATAGTCATCAAATGAATCAATGGAGGGGGGGGGGGGGG
>JAARMF010001161.1:12297-34012 GCA_022844705.1 Toxascaris leonina | reverse complement strand
GAGTAGGGGGTGAGGAGGCAATGGGCGATGGAGAGGCATTCGGATTCTGCAAGAGAAAACGGCCTACGAGTGAGGCATTCTTGAAGTAACGTATACATCATTACTCAATTTGTTTTCACCTGTTTTTTGTTCATTCAAGACATTTGAACAACAATGAAGACATTTGAATGATGAGGTGCGTAAAGGCATCCGCTAATTAACAACGAAAACGGCTTCTGTGTGATAGCCATGTGTGATTCCTCCGATAAGTTCACTTTGATTCCTCCGATAAGTTCAACGTATATAAAAGCTATAGCATCGATAATCAGTCACGCATACTGAAGCGATGATGTCTATCTGTCTTTGTAGCATTCGTTTTCTGGATAACTGTTATGCTTGAGACAATGAGTACAAAGCAAACTAGGTGGTCGCATCACACACGCCAACCACCTGTGCTTGCTGAGCAGTTGGCCTTCAGGCATGGGAGAATCCATAGCAAAGAATCGATCGTTAATTCGAAGTGAACACAATGAGTACAATTATCGTACTTTTTTCACAACCATCTCTCAGACAACTTTTGCATTAACATTTCAAATGACCGTATCAGAGTTTTGCTTTTTTTCCGCTCAGAAAACCGAAAGCAGTATTGTTGTCCACTAATTCTGCATTCAAGAAAAAAGATTTACTATATTAAGATAATAGAGCAAAACAAATGCTATTTGAAGAGTGGTGGAAAAAAAGAGATATTGAGGTAAAACAGGTTTTCGCAGTATGACTTCGAACAACTGTTAGATATACCCAGGCCAACAGCAATTTTCAAGTTCAATTTTTTCTATTCCAAATCAAATCGCATCAGCTCTCGACATGAGTCTAGAACAATCTTATCACCAAGCTATTCGTCGTACGTGAAGAATTTGTGGACAGTGTCTGTGGGAGAGATGTTATGGGGCTGTGTGCAACTTCGTGAAATCTAGGTGTTTGTTAATTGATGACTGGTAAATGCATGAATGTTTATGCAAAGGTTTATGCATGAACTGGTAAATGATTAGTTAATTGATGACAGACTTTGAGTTATGGAATTGCGACGATGAGGAGAACAGTTGGTCCTTGAGATGGAGCGTGAGGTGGCAGAAGGTAATGCAGACGAGATTAGCTTGTGAGTTGGTAGATATTGAAGTGGATAGCCAAGGGTAAGGTATAACGATTGCATCGCTGAGGCAGTAGTGGGACAGACTGAAAACCTTGTGCTGATGTCGCCGATATGCCGCGAGATGTCCCTCACAGGTTCATATTCACTATTTCATATTAAATTGCTAATTACGTCGAGCGAGGTTTACTTCTCGTTAACTGAGGTCGTGATACGCAGTATCAGTGGTCCTCCCTCAAGACATAAGAGAACACCAGCAGTAAACTCTTTTCTTCCTCAGACAATTTTTATACCCGATAAGCACTAGGGGTTGGGTACCTTTCGCCAGTCCAGGTGGGTCATTGACCAGCACGTAATCAGCCGCAGCCGCTCTGTTCTAACACTGGTAAAGTGTCCGCCCGGCCTTACCTGCGGGCGCCTGAACGCAAACCTGACGGAGAGAACCAAGGATATTGCACGTTGGGTTGATGCAGTAATTAGCTGAGTGGCAATCATTCAATGCCCTTTTCTCTTACGACAATGACCATCCAATAGTTTAGTAGAATATTTCTGAGAATTGAATTGTGGTTGATTTGTAGTCTCGAGTAAACCTTTCCGAGGCACAACAGCAATTAATCGAAATATTCAAGCCGTTTTGCTTAATGGCATGCCGTTAAACCGAGCAGGTGCAAGGTTTCGACGTTCGTTTCATCGTTAATCGCACCCGAATGCGCTTTCCCAATTCCGTAAAGCGATATATCAACGGCCATGAAAGTCATAAACATGCGATATGAACATGCGATATTCGTGAATACACTCATATGTATGCACAAAAACGATGTGATCAAATGAACAATAGAAAATTCAATAATCCCTAGCATCGAGTGTCTAAGAGATCATACGATTGCAAATGGCGTGTGGATGATGTGCGCGCACTTTTTAACATCAGTGACTGAAGTGTCATTAGAGCACCTTGATTTCCTGTACCCCCTGTTTTAGATTTTATTAGTAATTTCATCAATTTGCCAATATTGATCTTTAAAAGTCCAGAAAAAAAAGATTGCTTAAGTGGATTGTGTTCATTACTATTGGTTTGGTTACTGGATGTCAGGTGAGACAATAGTCCGAAAACATCGCTCAGCTGCATCAAATGGAACGTTTCATACAAGTCTTTCATACTTACTCTATTTCTCTATAGAACGAATCATACCGTCGTAACAACCTTACCTAATGTCGTGATATCAGACCGGAACGAGTAGAACAATAGGTGAATGTTCGAGAAATTGTGAGTGTCTCATAATTTTTTTCTCAATTATGCTTTATCGCGACCTACGCATAACGACATATAGCAGTAGTGCTTAAGGAATATTATATGAGTTGTCTCCTACGTCGCATTTTTCACATTTTTAGTGAATTAAATTCTGCGTTAATGGCCGACGCTACATAACTGATTGTATAAATTCACTGGATTGCTATATGCTACCGTTTGCTTTCACACGTTATTCGAGTGATTTTCACTGAGCGCATTTATAGGCCGATACTGTTCTTTTCGTTGGCGTTCATCGATCTTCACATACAATACGCTTGCTCAAAATTTGCTTTGTGTTTTATTAGCATGCAATCATTACATCTCACGAATAACTATCGCTAGCATTTCAACGTTCACAGGCGTTTTCTTTCTTTGTTTTTTTTTCTAAACCTATTATATAGCACCCATTCTTTTCTCCTAATTATTAATAAAAAGTTTAAAATTCTACCGATTGATCGTGTAAAACAAATAATCCTTCAAAAAACTTTTAATTCAACCACTCTATATAAACGCATGAAAAGTCTAGCAAATGAATTTTCCTCTCGCGGCAATGTCTTCGAAATATCGTTTGCCTCTTCATATTTTTATGCTGCAATTATTTATCCAGAAACCATTCCCTCTCCGCTTCCTGCTAAATACAGTCCTCAGTCGAAAAGATACCGCATGATTGCGATGGATCGCATACTAGCCCATGTTTCTTGTGTCATAACAATCGGTGAGAATATTCTCTGAAGATGACCCTTCGAAAAGTTGTGAGTGAGACCAATCCTTTACAATAAACTTTAAAGGAATAAAATCTCCATTTACTGCTATTGTAAATAAAACTATACATTTTATTATGTCGTCACCTATGAAGCTTCTTACATTTTAATCATGTTCTTGAGAAATCTTAGAACAGTCATCTCTCGGCAGAAGAAGAAGTCGAAGTGCTGACGTGCAAATTGCTCCAAACAAATCCGAGGTTTCATTTAGTTCCCATGTTCTAATCTCTAACAGCAGTTAGCCTAGTCTATGGGATTCGTTTCGTGAATGAATTAGTAACAACGCAAATTAATTTCATATCTTCCCACGTCAACGTTTCCTTGCAATTACAGATGTCGGTTGATAATCTGAGGGGTGCTTTAACAGAGACTTTGCTGTTGTCATTTCATAGTTTGCTATCACCTATGCCGGCGATCTTTAACTCCCATATTGGGGTGTGAGTGATGTGCTGCAAGAGGAAGGGGGGGGGGGGCGTAGGAGCGACGATTTTTGTCTTGGCAGAAGTTGCTGAAGAGTATTTTGAAGTCGGAGAGAACTGAGATGCAAAAACAGAAAGCGATTTGGCGCAGGAACGGCCTCAAAACGAGATTGATTGAAAAGAGTCCCAAAAAATGCCTGGGAATTATTTCGCGTCCGATTTCTGAGAGAGGTTGTGTTAGGTAATGACATCACCTGAATCACAGTAATCATGCGTGGGCATCAAGTTGTGTCAAGGTTTCATTCATATCTTGCTACGATTCTTGCTCATCAATAGTGCTTGAGAAAAGAAAAAGTTAATGCAATATCTGAAGGATAACGAATTCTGTGTGCATGTGCTACTCGAAAATCATCATCTCCTGATGCAATCATATGCGCTCACTTAAATGAAGGAACTAGGAATATATCGGCGAGTAACATTTAACTGTTTCAGCCTCACCAACTGCTGCAATGTTGCTGCTAGTTTAGCCAAGTTTATTTTCTCCCATCTCTTTAGGCACATCTAGTGCACCTTCCATAGGTATTTCCTTCTTGAGGAGGAGCGCCGAAACGTCCACAGATGACATAATATTGTTATTGCGTCTACCTTCAGTGAGCTTATCTGAACACGAAAAAGGTTTCACCTAACTAAGATGCTAACTGAGAAGCTTCTGAGGAGTTTCTTTTCTCCGGGAAGGTTATATGGCTGCAGAATTCGGCGATGAAAAAGTCTTCGTTAACAAGTGGCACTCGAAGATAACTTATGCATAGTGATCATAAAAGTTCCTTCATTGAGGCTTCATCTTTTTTCTTCGCCCATTTCTAGGGTGCTGAACGACATATCGGATATTAAAGGCCATTTTCACAAGGCGAAGCTTCTCATGACATTTGGCAAATGCTCAAAACAGCATTAAGCGTTTGTTGATTAGAATGGAAATTTGCGGGAGCAAAAATGATTTGCGGCATTATTCCTAGAGGAGTTGCCCTGCCTTCCATACGATGGAACACCGATGAGATCAACAAAATTTTCTGATTTAAGCACATTACAGCATTTCGTTTTCGGCCTCAGATGTGAACTCTTCCAACTCGTTGTGTTCTTCAATGTTGCTTCTTGTTTGTACCTGCATGATTTAGCACAAATTCATCACTGAAGCTTGCAGAAATTGCAGCTGATGGTTCCAGCGCTAATCTGCACATGGATCGAAGAGTACTTCCTATACTTTCCATGAACAATTTTTATGGATTGCCAAAAAAGGTGGTGCCAATTGCTATGAATTAAGTATCCCATCGTCGTCAGGAAGTAGTAATGACGCTGAGATTGAATGTGACAATTCTAGTTGCTATCTAAACAAATGGTTGAAGCAATAGTATCGCATCAATGTTCTTCAAGAAACGAATTTGCAACGATGCAGTCAGTAGCAAACAACGTGTATTACACAGCGTATCGATGACGAACGAGAGCGAGAATCGCACGGTTGTGGTCTGTGGGCGACAGGCGTCGTCGTGCCGTCGTTGCATCTCATGAGCACCGCCCGCCGTCATATTATTTCCCTTCCATCACCGTCACTTTACAAAAATCGAATTCTTGATCATTTTTGTTTGTTTGAAATATTGTGCGATGTGCGAGAGATGTTGAGGCTGCTTGGCTCTCCGACTGGCTGCCTCACTCTATGTTGCTCTTCACTGCTGAAACTTTCCAATCGAAGCAATCAGCACATCCATCTTCACTAAATCCACGGAAATCATCATTCTTTATAATTTATAATCACTTACTTTTATTATTTATTTATTTATTTATAAAAATATGTCCTTAATATCGCACAGACAAAATGTCATAACCGAAGTGGTTCAGAGGTTACAAATGAGATGGAAAATATCTTTATTTTTAGCTGCGAATGTTTTTAGTTACATCCATGAACAATATTAGGGTACTATTGCATCCATCTATATGACTGCATTGCCTGTATTGATTGCACGATTCCTCCTCGATTTGCGCTAGAAGATAGGCTAGTAAACAACGGCAAATCGAACACCTTTGATTTTCTCTCATTACTGTAATTATAAGAAAAATGCAATTTTAAAAGCGCTGAATTAAATGTCATACCTTCCGATTAACGATTTTTCAATCGCAACAATTCAACACCTATAGAAACTTTTTTCGCCACGGAAATGGAGAGTGAATGAAAGCTGTTGCAGGCTATTTGATATGAAATATTAGTTAATCGCTATAAATCAGCCAGCTCAGACCTATTTCTTTCATCATTGAAGATCAATGTGGGCAATTCAGTTACAACATAGACTTATCGCTTTATCACTTGCTCGAATTTCAATGGAATATTGACAACATCTATCATATCACACTGCGTTTCGAGCATATCATTTATATGCGCTTTTTTTTAATTTGCAGCTGCTATCGTACTAAATCAACGCCACTTTTTGAAGGGTTATGCACATTTAAATTCATCTGTGCATAAAAAGAACTCAAATTAGAGCTACGAAATTTCATGGAATCAATTTTCGCTATACGATGCATCCTTCCGAATCTTATGCCGACGAAGCGTCAAAATTTATGTGAAATTAGCTGGAAGTTTTTTTGAAAATTGTATTTATTTTACAATCTACTGAATCGCCCTTCCAAACCACAAAGTTCCAAATAAATGAAGCTTCTATTGAAGATTCATTGGTGGTTCAATTATTATAAATAAAATTCTGACGCGTAATTCCATATGTTTTAAAAGTGACCCATTTCTTTTGGCAGTTGGTATCTTTCACTTCCTTTCGCATGATTTTCTAATCCCACCAACCATCCGATCATTACAAGAACATGAAATTCGACAGGAAGTCTCATGAAATCTCAATTAATTAAATTGCACAATGTTTCGCCTAAAGTTTTCTTTTACAGTGAGAGAGCACTGTCACTTTGCATCGATCTTTTTCTTCGTTATTCTTTCAAAGAAACTCTCTCAAGGAACTGTCAAAGAATTTTTTTATGCGAATAATTTCGCCTACCTATCACATTTGTCCTTATCAACTATGAGAGTAGCCGTGTCTTTCACATGTTTTTGTTGTGCAATACGACAAATGCCATAGCAAAGAGTAATTGTGTAATGAACAATATTATTTGAGCATCATAAAAATTGTCTATATTCCATTCATAGAGTGTTCTCACACAATCAATTCATCGGCAACGTGTTTAAATTCGTTTCATTACTGCTCCATGAAAAAATCTTTATTATAACTTGAAACCATAGTGAGTGGGAGAAAGCTTTTCCTCTCCACTAGCATTTCTCGTGATAATCGTGTTTAAGCAAATTCTCGTTCCTAATCGTGAGCAATTCATAGCTTAGATAAAGATCGGCTTATTTAACGTTCCATGGCTTATTTAACGACTCATTTAGCATAATCCTTTAATCTTGCCGAGATTTCGAAATCTTCCTTCATGTAGTATTCCCTCATTTGGCTGATTTAATATTTTCTTCAATGAGTTTATACCAAAGCAACGTGACGCTATTTTTGCAAGTGATTTGTGGTTATTTACAGATGCTGATCAATGAGAATTGGAAATCACTTTATTTGTCATTCCACCTGAGGAATGTCAAATAAAGAGTTTAGTGGCTATCAAATAGTCAGTTTACTTTTGTTTTATTTGATTATCAACATTGTCCAATTGCAGGCCTTAAAAGTGAATCGGGTAAAATGCCACTACGGGGAAGTCATGGTGGGCCCGATTTTCGAGGCAGCCAATCGAGTATTCGACGGCGAAAGAGTATCACCGAAGTATACCCGAGGCCTTCTGTCTTCGGCGGACGTCAGTTTCTCTGTTTTCCAATAATCTATCACAATGTGGGAAGAATCCTTATCCTCATTTATTGAAATATGCAATATTCGATGATCATTTGAAATTGTTTCGAATTGACAATCTATGCTATACCACTTGTTCGTTCAAGAATTCAAAATTCCCGGTGCGACGAACTGAGATATCAAGTGAAATCAAATTGTTTGCTTAGAGACACTCCAATGGCAGCAAATGAAAAATTGGCTAATATTTGTTATAGTTAAACGATTTGAACCGAGTAATCTAGAGCCATTCGAATGTCTGGAGAGGTAGGAGACGAAAGTTAAAAATAGAGGCAGACTATTCAGCTAATTTATTCTTCTTCTGCAAAACTTCATGTCGGTCTGTTTGTCTGCGCAACGGTTTTAAGTTGTGAGTCATTGACACTAGAGTCATGACATTTCGTCGACATATTAGAAAACAATTGATGAGTACTCGCGATGATTGATGATCTAATCCATCAACTTCAAATGGGATTCTAAGTGTTTAAACGAGTGGAAAATTTGCGTGCGTTTTGCATCAATCTGTGTCTCGTTTATGCCAGCAAGGTGACAATGAAAGCGAATCTTTGCTAGAATGTTAAACTAGTTGAAACGAGTGAACCATTGAATATAGCAATGCAATATCTTACATAGTGGCCTGCAGTGGTCGGCCAGGTAACATCGATTAGAAGCCACAAATTGTCTTCAGCTCTCCTCCGACACACCTTTGCACTCATGGTGCGCTTTTGCGAATTGCTTTGTAAAAACGCACTGCGCTGACGTCATGTCTATGCCTATTTTTATGCGTGTCTTCCCATTTAGTCGGCATCTCCAACTCGGAAGTCACAGAAGCCAAAGATATGAAATTCGGTCAGTTGTAATGTGTATCATCCGAGTGACCTCCTGTGCTATATTTCGCGATAATTTATCAAATTTGAAAAGTGCTATAGACAGCTAAATATACCATAGAATTTGGATGTATTCCGCGCTAGTCAATTTTAATTAGTACTTATCGAATGATAGAGAATATTAACTCAACCGTCCTTTTGATCAACTAAAATATTATGTCGTTGTTCTGCATTGATCAACCTTTCATGAGGTTAGTTTCGAGGAGAAATGAATGAAAAATTGCTTATCATATCAGCTGTGCGGCCATTCTCCTGATTTGCCTATGAATGACGTCACCGCAGATCTATAATGGACACATTTGTTTATTCATTCATTAAATTAAAAATATTTTGATAAAAGTCACCGTATAAGAAATCTAAGAAATAAATGTGATTATTATGTAAAATATCGATATCATTTCACTGGCAGTTTTTGAGCAATAATCATCTTATGCTTTATCGTATACGATTGTTATTGCAGAAGATTTGCTGTTGGATCCACTTTATGCAACGCAAACACTTCAAGTGGGAAATCATCCAGAGAGTAAGTGTTCTCAAACTATTTCGTTTAATTTTTGAGTGATTGGATTCACTGATTGCATTATTAGTTCGTTTATTCGTTATTATGAGACTTATCGAATGCTCAATATAGATTTTCGCAAACGAAAGCGTATGGCTAACTTTGCAACAAATATGGAGGAAAATTCGCTGAATTACAAAATGAAGTTTTCGAGCCTTATGGGATAGTTTGTTGCAAATTTCTAAAAATAACAGCACTAAGCTTCATAGTGATAGTTATTGTGTGCTTTTGGGAATATTGCGAAATCAGTTTTCACTGACTTAAATTTTCACAGAATTCGGTGTTTTAACGCTTTTTTTAGTTCTTTGCGGCATCGAACCACTTTTTTTCAGGATTAATAATAGTTCCACTAATATCAGAATGATTTTTGGCATGTGCAGTTTACGACACGACTGAATTTTTGCGCCTAAATGCGCCTTAAAACAATATTGTAATAGTGACTTTTCACCTCAAAATTAAACGCGTATTGGTTGAAGGCAATTATTACTTGTCTTATACGCACTTATCATCGGCATTAGTTGCAATTGGATTTGCATGCCTATAAGTCTTCTGAAAATTGTGCATGTTCAGTGTGCAACATTCCTTAAAAAAGCGAATCCACAATAAGCCATTTTCTGGAGGAAATTTTCAGATATGAAATTGCCGATGGGCATAGATATAGCTAGAGGTTCAATGCCGAAAAGAAAGTTTTATCTTCATTTCACTATTAATATTCAAGAAAGATGAGACTTTGGCTAGTAATAAATGATTTTGACGACCATTTCAATATTGGAATGCTGATATTTTGTTAGAAAGTTTCATGCCTTACATAGGATTTGAATCTTTTATTCGATATATATCATTGTCTAAATAAAGGAATTGTTGATTATTTGAAATTAGTGGAAAAGAAAATTCTTCGATGAAAAGATGCTATCAAACATTGCACATTCAAACATCGTCTGTATTTACTATAATCAACGAACGTCACTTGAAATGACTCATATTTGCGCCCAGACAAAGCTTGCGGAATGCACTTTTAAGAAATCAGATAGAAAATTCAGAAACTTTTCGCTTTTTGTGCACATCTTAAGCTGCTGGCTCCTACTTCTTGTATAATAGCGAGTATATACCAAAACAGCTTTATATCGGCCTACAATAGTTAGTTCTTCATTATATAAGTTAGATGAGTTATATGGTGCACGTGTAAGGGAAAAATTTGAGAGTAATAACTATGGCTTGAATTCATAAATTTTATAAAACGTTTCAAATCTAGAAAACGCTCTAAGCCTCCCCGGAGAACTGCTTCTTCGACGCCTCATCGTACCTAAGTATTCCCTGAAGAGGCTTAAATTTTCGGATAGTTACTGACATCAAATCGAAGGGCACCTGGGCATGATGAGTGGGAGCATTAATTCCCTTATAGGTCCAATTCATAATGTGCGTCAAGTACTGGAAGCACATCCAGAAAGCAATCCGCTTCTCTATACGGAGATGCTCAAAATGGATACCTCGGATGACGATGAAGATCTGCATTGGAAGCAGGTTTCAAGGTCAGAGAATATCTTTAATAGCTTAGAATGTGATTGAAATTGAAATCTGTTGTCATAGCTCAGCGTTTGTAGCGTTCTTAAACTTGTGAACTTAAACATGATCGAGAATGGAATATATGGAATATATGGAATATAATATTTAATTTTTATATAATCGAATTTGAACAATTAATATTATTATGACCAATAATCGGTTGTTGAGGTTTTATTGGTAATTTAGGTAGCAATGTAAGGCATGTGTTTGTCATTGACATCGGAGAGGGCATGAGCACTTTTCCACATCCAAAGGTGCACCAAAAGTGCTTGGAACCGTACACTGTGAAATTGTTGATCAGCGCATCCATCAGATGTTTTTTTCTTTTGTTGTCAGCGATTTGCTAACGATGCGCTTACTCATTGTTAAGGAAACACCAACCAGAGATTATCTCATTGTAAAGTTCGAATAATTCGAATGCCGTCTACGAAGAGCTTCGGCCGTATTTTATCTCGTTCCATAGTTACCCACATAGGTGTTGAAAATTTCTTGGAAAAGCACATCAGGCGTATATATACACAAACTCTGAGTAGTAACTTTTAGTAATCAAACCGCTCGTACAATCTCCTCTTGAAAGACTTCTTTTTTTCGACCTGTGGTTATTTAACTTGAAAAGCGAAAGCTGCTAGATGCCTTTGAAATCTCCTGAATTTCTGTACGCCTATACCTTACGGCAGAGTTGATGAACCATTGTAAAAGGTTATTGTTTGGGGAGTAGGGGGGAGGGGGGAGGAAATGCACTCTGTGCACTATGTCACAAAATTTTGTGATTAAACCTCTATAGTTTTATTTTCAAAGTGCGAGATAGGCTGAACCACAAGCACACACGCAATAAGCGCTCATGCCTCGAGTGATTTGGCTATTGCTCCATACTACTCTATAAATGTTTTTTTTTACCCGATCATGCCTGGAATGCCATCCCAATGGTATGAGGATTAACCACAATCTTGTGGATATATATAGGCGTGTAGTTGATTGTAACTCTTCCAGAAATTCGTGGATCAACATGGGAATTGGAAGTAGGAAATAATGGAAATTTTAGTTAGACTCGACTGATATTGTATCCTATTTCAATCGCTATTTTACTGAAAATAAAAAACCTAACGTAGCACACATACACATGCGCAAATATGGCATCATCGTTAAGCTTTGCAAATATCGAACAGAGAAGAGTGCCACAGTACCTTAGACGGCATCCATTTTTGCATTAGCATCTATCAAAGCCGTCAGCTCTATGGATTGTCGACAAATAACGAACTCCTCCTCTATTGTCTTTACATTTTATGCGATCGAATCGCCCGCAAAAATCTTTCAAAAAATATTCTCTCTCTGGCAAATAAAGACGGTACACAGAACATCCGATTAACTGCCTGCAAGTAATCGGAATTGCAGCCGAATTTGATTAATCAACTTGCTTGCTGGAATACTGGGTAGTCCCCTCGGTTATATCACAGCTATTGAATCCCATAATTTTGGCTTAAATTCTCGCTTTGCAAATCGGGTTCTTAGGGAACACAAGTAAATACGAATGCACGAACGCAGTTATCATCATGATCATATAAGAATACTGCTTGCAAATGCACACTCATAACTGTGTTGTACGTGTGTGCACAAGAATGCATAAGAAATGAAACTCACACGTAGCATATTTGGCCTCTTAAGACATGACGGCAATGTGATGTCGATAATTAATATAACAGAAAATCACTTATCCCGTTGCATGCTTATCTAGGTGAGGTTTCTGATTATCGAACATTGGCTTCTCACTCATTATGTTCTCAAGATTGGCTTCTTTTGAAAGTTCGTTTTCATTGTCTTGGATTTTTGACTTCAACAAAGCCGCTAGGCCGAATGTTGTTAATGGGAAGATGCTCAGCAAAGCGTCATACACAAAGTTCCGCAAAGTTTATTGATTCATCTTGAATCGAACACTTTTTCTGGTCTTTTCAGCGACCTGCCAGCAGAAATAGTACATGATTTCTCACCAGGCATTCATGTATGCGTGATATGATAACAATCACTTAAGCATATATAATATCTTCTGGAATATTAAAATCCGGAATATTAAGCTTCAATCCGAATGGCATGCTCTCTGATAATCACTTCGCTTGCAGGTGGATAAAATACGAGCAATCAGTTGAAGGTGATGGAACACGATTTTCGAAACCGCATATTACGTTGCTGTCGGTACTTGGTCTATTGCAATTGAAAAACTGTCTTCGTAAAGGAGTAATCATTTTAGATGCCGAATTGAGCACTTTCAAAGAAATATCAGGTGAAATTTTAACCTCATAAATATTTGATTGCCGAAAAGCTCAGCTTAGACTTCTATATAAAAAAATTGTCATTTTCAAAATTTGCAAGTCAATGGCTCAACTAAGACGCACTCGAATTTTCTTCGTCGTGAATATTGTAAAAAGTAATCAAAATAACTTTAAAAAAGTTGACAACACATTCTCGGTGATGCATTCCAACGCATTGGCATATTAATGTGCCTTTATTCGCATTAACTCACTTAATGAGTTTTTTAAGGTGATTGAGGTTCGAATATAATAATTGCTATCCATCCAATAAAAATGTGCATTCCCATTTCAATTTCAATACTTAAATCATCGGTTATATATTTGCTCTGAGAGTAGCGCATACGGCTATGATGTAAAGGGATAAGAATTGTGTTCAAAATGAATAGTTCCCAAGTTTAGGAAGTTTAGGAATGAATTCTTTGGGGGGGGGGGATCTTGGGGGGTTCGTTTTGAAAGAAACACAGTATGGAACTTTGGTTACGTTAAGTCGGCGATCGGCCTCAGAGGGAAGTGTTTCAGATATGTTGTGCGCGGCGTGGGTGGAGCGAGGTCATATCAACGAGGAGAATTCATTGGCTATCAAAGATATTCTAAACGCTACCAAGCTACATCTGATTGGCAAACGACTACGCCCTGCCGGCGAACAGAAAAGGGGTACGGTGCGCTCGTTGAGTGCACCATTGAAGTCAATACGTGCTTTTCATATATTATTTCTTATATTCATACACAATGAAATTGAAAATGAATTTGTCCTAGTTTCTCATATATGAATAATTAAAGTGGAAATGAAAAAATTTCGTATTAAGAGTTATTTGTTCGCTGAGCTTATTAAAAAATAACGTTATGGAGTGTATGTTGAAATGCGGTTTAATTCAATCCTCTTTAGTTTCCCAACATTTTTTGGCGATTTTCAGTTGAAAACTGTGGAAATATTGCGCGCTAAATAAACAAAATAATGATACCTTCAAAAGGAATATTTGTTTTTTATGGATTTGTGCACTATATGCTGCACTGAAATATAAAACTTTCTATTGATGGAATTGAATTTCGGTTCATTAAAAAAAGCGGAAATTTTAAACCGCTGAGAAAAAAATTTTTTTCAAAGAGTGCAAAAATTTCGAATTTTTAATTCGAATTCTTCGTTTGTGAATCCCTATATGATTATACGATTGACATGAGGAATTCATTAATTTTTTATTCGCTGAAAGGATTTATTGTTGGCGAATAGAAATTTGAAATGATTTCGATGCATTCATGCAAAATCAAAATGCATCGCTATTGTGCTTCAATAAAAGTGCAAAAATTTTGACGATATTCTCTGAAATACTTTCGTGAGGAGAAATTTTAAGATTTTCGATCTTTTTGATGGATCAACGAAACAAATCAATTCGTCTATCTCGCAGTTTTGTTTAACAAAATGGTTTTCAATTTAATGCAGATGTGCTTCTGATCTCTGCAGTTTTTGATCTTTTCATCGAAAACAAAATTGTTGTCTGATGATTTCATTTTACAATTTCGGCTATATGCAACAGCAACTAGTGTTATATACCGCCATCAATATCACTAATATCGTTCTTCTTGCATATACACTCATCGTTTGAGTTATAACCACTTTACTGAAATCAGAAAAGACTTTCAATGAAACTTGTGAAATCTCCTCAAAATGCTGAATTTCGCATCAAATTTTTATTCAGTTGGGCAAAATTCAGCCAAATTCCTCAGCTAAATTTTATTACCCATTAAATATGTGTCGAAAGGCGTCGGAGATTTAGGAGCTTTCTTAATACGTGAAACCTTCAGCTGTTTTTAATGCATGGTTTTCATGTAATTGCAGCAGATATCTTGAACACCTGGAAATTGGCAAGCGACTCAGTGTTTATTGGATAGAGCAGGGAGGGTGTGGCGCAGTTGTAGTTTGAACATTGAGACCCAATTAATTTCAGACTTCTCTTTTATGAAAACACAAAGCGGTCAGAACTGTCAGCAGTGGTAAAAATAGAACTCTTGTAATGAATTCAAATATTTTTTATTCAGGTGAGAAGATCAGTTTGATTCGAAGTGATGCAAGCATCAACGACACATCTGTCAATGCTGAGGAGACAATCGCCGAGGTTATTAATTTTCATGAAGCAATGTTCACCGTTATCGCTATCTGCGTTTTTGGAAACTCTTTATTTGCCATATTCGATAGTAGGTCGATCATTTTTAAAGGCTTTCTAGGTGAAGGACTTTTTTCAAGGCTCATGCAGCCTGCGAAGAAAGGTAAATTTGTGTTCGGGTGCATGATTACTGAGCTCTCAACGCTCTGAAACTTCATTTGCTAAACTTCGAAACAGTTTGATTAGTCCTGAAGCCAACTGAGTGGAAGAGCAACAGCACTGCTACAATAAATTGCTCCTTCAAAGCATGATTCTCAGCACCTTCGACATATTGTCACATGAGCAGTGGCGATCTGAGCATTAATTAGGCTATACATCCTCTATGGGACCAAAATGCCCAGCTGCCATCCAAAATGCCCTTTCATCTCACAAAGTCAGAGCTAGTTCCTTCCCCTCTCTTCTCATTCCTCCCTCAAACCCCAAAGACAATTTAGCAGTGAAACTCTATGAATGATATAGCAAACACTCTTGACCCTAGATGTTTGATTCATGGCCAGAGCCAAATGCAGCAGCTCTCATTACAGCAAGAGTTGCGGGAATCGTTAAACGACTGACGCTAAGGATGTTGAGATGACTTGTGAAAGCTGACTTAAAATGCTTTTGGGCACGTTAAAAGATGCTTCGAACGGCTAGAGAGACAGAACTTTGTCAACATGCGTTCTTTAACAATAACGTCAAAAATATATTCCATGGGTAAATTTTACTGTTGCTTACAATGTATTGGGCACTTGTTTCACAGTGCTGAGAAATTCAACTCATAATCGCTATCTCCATTTTTTAAAGGCATTCGTTTCAATCACAGAGACTACTCGTGTGCTTAGAAAAGCAGCGCTATTGCAGTACGAGAGGCGTCAGATGAAGAAGATTGCTGCAGGTACCAATGCAGCCGTTGTCCTCATCGGTCATGTCAGTGCACTCGACAAGCCAGTCAGTGCTCTTGTTCGACTCGATAAACCGAGGGTTTGCTTGTTTTTTTTTTTCGGTTTGATTTAACCTCGATTTGCTATGTTCGATATTCCACACTTAATCCTTCAATCACTTCTAACGACTTACTAGAAAAATCGTCTCTCAACGTTCGTTGATTCCAACAAGACTGTGGATGCGCCATAGAAACCCTTTATGAAATTTCAGGTGTTATATCCGGAAGTGCCGAACATACCTCTGCCAGTGCATTTTGTGTTTGTGCTTTTGAACCCACATGATCACTACAGCAACGAAACTATGTCGATCGGAAGGACTATGGGCGCATTGTTTTCCGATGAGGTTTCCACTATTGTCATTATTTTATTCTTGAAGATCCATAATTAATGATGCGTTATTTGAAACTATAGCATTTTGAAATCTAAATAACAAGAACAATGAAGAAAGCCAAACTTGATGGAGCGGTGAGAGTGAGGCAAAGGAAGGCGTTCATTTGATCAAGGTCGGCACGTTCCGAAAATCGCATATATAGCTTTAAATGGCAATTTTTCAGCTTTCCTCTTTGAATTTGACACATACATCGATATCCTCTAAATTCTTTACCGAACCAAAAAAATCCGGCTCTCATACACGAAATCCCAGACTCTAATGTTAAGTTTTGTGAAAGCGCAAACACTTTGACAATATTTGAAGTTGAACATTTCCGGTCATTCAGCAACTTTCAAGACAGACTTCCAAAATGGATCAGAACATTTAGTGGGAAAGATAAGATGCCCGTTTTCGCACAAATTTGAGATGAATTGTCTCCAACAATGTGAACACAATAAAAATGCTAGAGATGGGACACTGCTTCTTAACATTTAACTCTACTACCAACTTTCATTTTCCTATGCGAAGTGCAACCATCAACATTATGGACGTGCACTTCATTAAAGAAATGCGTTAACCAGTTGTATGTTGCTTAGTGCAAAGATCTGTGTAGTACCTTTCCGGTTCCATTCCACCACCCAATCAACTCCCAAACTAAGGTTCCAGCAACTCGAATTTATTGAAAGATTCAAAATATCACTACTGCACTATCACATTCAATTAAGAATATCGTAGGAAAAGTGGAGGAGGCGTATATAAATATTCGATGCAGACAGCAGTTGTTATTGAAAGAATTATGGAGCTGCGATGTCTGAAAGTTCAGTGTATCAACACAGATTCGATTTGTCAGCAAATATTTTGGATGTGGAAGCTTCAAGAAAAATATTCCAAAGCTTTGAAAGATTTCATTGTCATTTAGAACGAAAACAGTATGAGGATGGGACAACAAAACAGCGAAATTTGCAGATCTTCAGGAAGGTGGCCACATACTCATTGGAGCCGTTCACGATCGCAGATGCGCTTGAGGAGTTTTTCGCCCAAGTAATTGCAATCCCTCCAGGCAACTGCAGTACAGAAACGCGATGGGAGCCACATGAAACCTCTGAGCAGGTATAGAATATGTTGCATCGATTCGCTGATTTGCTTTGCTACGATTGGAGTAGTACATCGAATTTTTGGCTGAACATGATTGGTTTCTAACGCAGATCGATGCCCCGTATGGGTTGTTCGCACCAACTGGATGCTTACTCCTGAACGAAATCATAATCATCGATGATCGCGTGACATTTTAAGGATATTTCTTTTTACGCTATTTATTTATAACTGCTTCACGATGGCCAAACGATCCTGACAAATATTTAGAAAAAGTTTTGAGGACGAATAGAAGGAAGGAGAGGGGCGAATTGGATTAATTGGTACAAATAGGTCCCCCTGAGGAAGACAGGTCAGGTTGCAAGAGGGAACTAAATCAATAATGAATCATTATAAGATAAGAGTCAATTACCTTCAGCATTTTACGGACCACGCTTCTTTTTCTCCAGATTTTTCTTCTGCACCAAAGTTTCCGTATTTCTCATCGAATCCATCTCAGAAATATGAATCGCAAGTGGAGGAACAAAATTTAAGCTGTGAAAAATTGAATTCTTTCGAGATCCGATGATATTCACCACATGCATTTAGTCACTCATTCAGCATCTATTTTGAGCCCCTTTGCACACCACAACATTTTGCACTTCTCTTTGATTTATTATGTCTTGAAAGACCAATAACGCCTCAGAGATTGAAGAGTTGTCCTACAGCGATCGTTTCGCAGGAATTCAAGCTCGGAGTGGTAGTATCATATAGCGATGCTTGAATTATTGCATAGCTCATCGTATAAATGATCATCGGTGTTTATTAATTTCAGAAGAAGGATGGGTAGTCTCCTAATATCCTTGCGAACAAATGCTGTGAAATATCCTCAGTGGTGCTGAAAAAACGAACATGCAAAACCGATCTAAAGTTTATGTAAAAGAGAGGATAAGGTTGATTAAAGACCTTTGCTTAGGAGGCTCGTTCTGTGGGGATGTTATACGCGTGTTATGATGATCCCTTCGATGAGGAGCCAGTAGAGGAGGAAAAGGTAACACACAGCGATATCGTACGGACAGGTCGTCTCTTCGGTGGCCTTTGTGAGGATATCAGGTTTATTTCCGATTATTTTCTCCGACCTTGTCTAAAACTCTCAAATTTTAAGCTGCTCTTATCTTGTACGGAATTTATTTTTTTGATAGGCGGTATGATAAAAAGAACTCAAGCCTTAACAGTGATTGCAATCTAAGAAATAAGTGAGGTATGCAAATATGTAGGATATTGATTTAACAGACAGAGCCGCAGATGGCAAAAGGCTGTCGAAAAAACTGAAGCAACGAAATTGTTGACCACTGTTAATGGTCTAAAACATTGCTATCTTGGCCTTGTAGCTATGAGTTTAGTTCATCAAGAGAAGGTCAAAGTACAGCTTCTGCTCGGACTTGTTAGCTTTTTCCTATGAGCAGTTTATAATTGAGTCGTATACCTCATAGCTTCTCATTATTCCAATCGCACGCATATGAACGGTGCACATTTGAGTCATCCAATGATCGGCACATGCTTGAGGAAAGAAAGTATAGGTTCGCAATTTGCACCGTGTGGTTTTCCACGCAAATACCAACACAAAATTCATAGCCTTGGGCATCCTTCTTTGCGGATGGCTCCATTGGAGCGCAGTGGTAGGATACTTTGCGAGTCGAGTTGTCTCCAAAGGAGCGGCCGTTTAGTGCTGAGTTAACTATAATAGGATGACTCATGCACGGGAGATTACGCCTACAGTCCAGTACAAACCTTCGTTCTACCGTAACAGTCAATTGGGACAAGCATGAGTGAATTAGAAGAAAAATGAGTCAATTGGAACATGAGTGGATTTTGCACAAATGAGGATCGAAAAGAACGCAAAATAAATTTTTTCAGACGAAAGGCTCCATTCTTCATTTCCGATTTTACGGATTTCTTTCGTGGTCGATTAAGTCAATCATTGGCGGCTGCAATTTTTCTATTTTTTGCGAATGTCACTTCAATTATTACGTTTGGTGCTGTAATGGAGCGTGCACTACATCATCAAGTCGTAGGCGTTTAATTTTCTCGCTAAAACGCTGTTAAAATCAACACTTGTCAAGCGCATAATTTGATTTCCATTAAGTCGAATTTATTGCGACGATCTATGGTCGAATTCAGATTAAGGCGGAAAGTCTATTTTGTCTGAATCACCGGAGAGTAAGTTCTAAAAACGCTAGATGCTTCGCAATGGCGATGTGGTAGGGCCTACTCAGTTATAAGTAAGAACGATCATTATCAATTATCTTTTGATGTAGTTGTGTTTATTACTTTATAAATATTTTTGTGCCGAAAAGAGAAAAGAGCAATTCACTAGGATGGAATACATCCTGCCATCTTATTCAGATGAGGAGCGCTTCATGGAACTTCTATTCTTTGCTCACTTTCGACATTCATTCATAACAGCCTCAATGATGTGCATTGTAAATTGGTTTAACATTGCACAAATTATTTCCATTATTCCTGAACCAATTTCAATTTCAGTTCTCATAAAGTACCATGATGAATGTGTGAAAAATATCCTGATTTCAGGATCATGCTAACTCTTCTTGCTTTAGGGCAAAACTATGAACTTTTAACAGTTAATTACCTTCTCTTCGTTTCATAGAGTGATGTTACTGGTATTCCTTCAGAAAATAGCTCGTCCAATTGTTATAAGCACTCTTAGGGTGTGTTACTAAATGCAATACTGAATAAATACTAAATAAATCTTTACTGTGACTTTAGGAGATTTGTGAGTGTGGATCATTTCCTTCCCGCAGAAATGAACTGATCGGCTGCTTATAAATGTCGTCGTCGTGGCTTATTTGTATTTCTGCTGAACATCGGTCACTACTAAGCCAAATTTGAACCGACGAACCTTGACCATGACACTATTATTCTTGAAAAAAAGAACCTCTTATTGTCAAACCTTTAACAACCTCTTTAGAATATTTACGACCGTTGAAATAGGCATTCATAGTGTCTTGTTCTCACGCCACACATCAGTCGAGCCAAACAATGAGAACTCGCTTTGCGCATAGCAAACTGAAGTGCTGTAAGAGAATGATTTTCAACTACAAGAGCAGTTTTTTTGGCTTATACAAAATCCTAATATTTACAGCTCTTCATTTCATAAGGGTTTAGGGGTGATATGAGTGAATCTGTTGACACTATGAGTAATATTTCAAGGACAATTACTGAGGATGCTGAGGAAAAGAGAAACAAAGGAACAACAAAAGTGGGCAAATAATCGGAACAACGATCTATGTCACTCGATTTGATCATTACAGGCAGCGATAGAAAATATTCTTTGTGGCGGAATCAGTGGAGTTATCTTTGCCCTCCTTTCTGGGCAACCTTTGAATATTCTCTCAGCAACTGGACCAACTTTAGTTTTCGAGACAATTTTGTTCGACTTTTGCATGTAGGTATCTCTATGTTGTTCGCTGAAATTCTTTCCTGCCTTACAACTCCATATTGATGCTTCGAGTATTCTTGTCTCAGTAACGCAAATGCCAAACAACGAGAAATCAACAGCCACTTCTGAAAATGGATTCGAGCGCTTGCCATCACCTTCCGTTGCAAATCGAAAGGGCCCACATATTCCCGTTCCAAATATGCAGCGCCATCGCATCTGTCGTATTGCTTCAATCGCCATTGCCACTTCTCTATTTTTGGTATATTCCAATGGCCTCTCTGGATGTTGTTGTGGCGCAGGCACTTCAAAGGAAAATGATGCGTCCGAAATTTCTTAGAAAGTCACCTTCCACATCAAAATTTTGTCGGATTCGTAATTTCAGAGTATGTAGATGGGCATTGCTGTGCGTTGCAGTACAATTCTCGAGGAAGTTTGCAGGAATTTTTTCCACCTGTAATTAATTTTTCAGAACCAACGGATGGGAGTTTTTGCCTTTTCGTTTTTGGGTGGGGATGTGGATCAGCGTCGTATTGGTGATATTGGTTGCAACGGATATGTCAGCATTAGTGGGCTTAATCACAAGGTGAGCTTATTTCTGTGTTGCAAAATTTCGATCGCTATAATTGCACCACATCGATTCTTATTTCTTCGCATATTGCGCACACGCTCTTTGCACAGAGGGTTGCGTCCTCCATCGAAATACTGGTCCATAACCTTTCACAGGGAGTATCTACATGCGAATATGTGTATGCCATGTGCAGTGATTGAAACAAAGTCAACAAAAAATCCGCTTCACCCACTTCGACTAGGTATATGCGTGGAAGAGACAACGATGGGCAAAAACACTCTGAGGCTCTGGCGTCTAGTTTTAATTTGCCTTCATTTCACAAATGATTTCGCAACTATATGCGTGCATACACAAATGCATATATATATATATATAGATATATATAT
>JAARMF010001160.1:29748-41313 GCA_022844705.1 Toxascaris leonina | reverse complement strand
GGGGGGGGGTAGGGATTGTATTGATGCTGTTGTGATTGGTGAAAGAGGAAAGAGGGAGAAAGGAGAAAGTGAGAAATGTGCTGGTATCTTTTTCGCTGTACAGGCCAACAAACGATGGCACAGGTAATTTTTTCATAGAAATGTGTCGTCACGACGTTATCCAGCGATTATCATGAAGCATAGGATGATTGTTTATTCTATGGTGTGGATATCGTATAATGGTTTGGAGCGTAATCTGCGCTATGATCGCGGAGGTAGCAAAAAGTGAGAGCTGATGCTATTTTACAGTAAGGATGATGCATAGATGATTGTCCGGCTTGCATGCACAGCGAAACACAAGCCTTTCATTTTAGCTATCTATAGTTTTGCGCAAGCGGTCGCTTCACTGCTTCTCTCTTATTGTCCTGACATGACCCTTACCTAAGCAATTACGAAAAAGTAATGGATTAATGTTTTAAGGGAAACACACGATAAGTTGAAATATCGTACAAAACTGGGTGCGTGCTCATCGTCTCGTCGTTTTCGCGGTGAATCAGAAGGAAGCTTCCATGGTGGTGATGATGGCTCTAGCAAGAGGTTTTTGCATTACTTTTATTTGTTAATGATGAACTTATATATCGAATGGCTTAGGTGTATGAGGATTTTTGTGTTCACGCAATTTCACTGCATGTCATTTGATGAGTTGTATAAACTTGCGCCTAAAACTCTGTTCACAGTTCTAGCGCCCCAGGTTTGTAGTGTAGTGGTATATGTGTTGAGATTATGCGAAATATTCCTTTCTTGTTTGATTCGAATTCAGCGGGTAGTGTGTTATTGATGACAGAGTAATGTTCAGAGTACCTTGCGCTTCATCGAGAATGTAAATCTTGGAAGAGCTCATCGAGAGTATAGATAATGGAAGGGCGTCAAAGAGGTGCAGAGAGGTTAATTAATTTTGTTCAACGTTGACGAGTGCAGATTAAGGAAAAATACCTTTATTTAGAATATCCCCTTTATTTTTTTCCAAAGTGTTATTGTTGAGTAGAGAAAAAACCTTGAACTTAGTTTGGTATTTGTATGGCAAGCTGTAATACATCGAGAAAGTTTTCAGAAATGGGCACGATGAATCACATCTAGACGGGTCACGCAGTGAATTGAAACAACTGCAAGTAAGAATTTCAAGAATGTATTGTGAGGTTTTAATTGCTTTGCGTGAGGAAATAGTACGCAGTTGTTTTCATCTCTTAGACTTGTGACATAGAGCGATGTTATGAGACATCATTGGTGATGGTATGTGATAGCGCAATAACAGAAGGAGAGGGTGATTTCAGTGTGATACCTAATGGTGAAGGTAGGCATTGTGATGTCGTTGCAAATTTGCTTGAATGTATAAATCTGCAGTTTTTTTTCTGTCAACACGTCCTCGTTTGTGATCAGCTGAGTGGTGTGAAATTCCGCAATTCTGAATTCTAAAATTTTAAGAAAAATTCTGAAGAAATTGTAAAAAAGAACAAAAGTTTGAACCGAAAACTGTTGTTTGGAGGAAATGATCCAGTTTTAGTCATCAGTATGAGGGGAATTTTTTCGCTCATTACGCCGGTGGCTATGGAAAAGGTTTATGATGCGTAGGGCTTAAGGGTACAGGTTGTAGAATGGTTGCCAATTTGTTGCTATTTGAATGCTTTAGGAGATTAAGCTGGGGCATTATTAATCATTCACATTAAGCAGTTGTTGCTCATGGCGATATCTGAATACGAATGCTTACTAGTAGTAGACTGGTGATATTGTATCATGAGAGAGGCTGAATCATAGGTGTTCAAAGTGTGGTGCAAAGCCAGTTGCTTTTGTTGGTAGCAGCTGCCTGTTTCATGGCAGCTAGTGGCTGCGTGTGGTGAAGCCACTGATTGCTATAACACGTTCGTTAACATACCGATCAGATTCACAGAACGCAGTTTAATCTCGCGTACCGATGAGACTTGCAGTTGCCGAACGTTTGCAGGATAGCTTGACACGTTTCTTCACTCCAAGAAATCGACGACGATCGAGGGTGGCGCAGTCGTCATTTTCACTTGAACAACTCGAGGATCGCTCCACATCGGCTGATAACGACGACCGCGTTAACGGCTCCTTGAAAAATGTGAATCTTCTTAGCACTATTTTCTTTCTTTTCATGTTTGTTGTATCTTTTGACAATACTATTTCGTGCTTTTGCTGTTGTTTTGATCAGTGAGTGCCGAGGTCGTCAACATATGCGTATCTAGAAGGGAACATATTTTTGTGAAGGATGGAAGGACGTATGGGTCTTTGGAAGGACATATGGGACTCAACAATGGGTCTTTCTCGAGGGGTTTCACTTTTTTCGTTTTCTTTTTGTGAAATAATTACACTGCCGAAAGCGGCAATAATTGCTAGCATCCATCGTTGCCCTTCCACTGAAAAGAGGCGTGTATAAGTGCATATTATGGCTAAAAAAGTTGCTGGCGTAGTTGGTCTTATTCCTAACTTTTCAAAGATTTTCAAATTTCTAATGGTTTGCGATTACGTCTTATTTCATTCGTGATGCAACAAGTTCATGAAGATTGCATCATTCTTGCAATGGTTCGATTTCATCAACAAATCTGATGAGGCCGAAATTTCGCAAAATTGAAGTGGTATTCAAGCATCGATTTTATGTCGTGAATCAAAGAGATCGTAGAATAAAGGAATAAAGGCTAGTCATAATATGCGCTGTTGTACGCTGTTTTTCAAATGAAAGCGGAGTAGAGGTTATTATAGCTGTTGCCTTATTTTATTTTATTTTTTCTTTTATGGAAACGTGCATATAAATGTTTCACAGGAATCGGAGGAGGAAAAGGTTTCGGATAATGTCGATAACGTGAATAAGTATAAACTAAGGCACGACGACGAGTGGCAGCTGGATCGTGTGGAGGGGAAACGAGTTGTCAAAGCAGACCATTTGGTTAGCATTCTGCAAGATTATCACTTATCCTAAAGGATTGTCTGAGTGCACTTTAGCGATTTGTGTCTTCAGCAGAAGGTCGTGGCAGTGCTTTCAGCTTGTAGTTCTAGAGTAGAGTTAAGAACTTGGATCTTTTTTAATGGGCTAATGATAGTGATAAAAATTCATTGTCAATGTTTATTGCTAGGCATTGTTTTTAATATGCGAAAATGGAAAAAGCTGTATTTATTAGCTTGAATGATGACTGTTTGGTTTTTTCTGAGAAAATAAAGAAACGGTGTGGGTAACTAGAAGGAAACCGTATTTATATTTGGATTCCATTCTTGGTCTTGTGTAGCAATGTAAATTATTTAATGTGTGCCGTTTTTTTTTTTCAGCGGCCATTATGCGTTTCTGTCGATGGAGGAGCGAGATCTGAGGGACCATCAAGTGGGCCTAGAACTACGCATTCCCCTTACCCATCCTGGAAAACAAGTATGATATAGAACTTCGTTTATGTATAGAGGTTTTTGATATGTAGAGGAAGAATGCATCAAACTTTTTTTAGTGGGCGTGTTTTAAAGAAACAATACACGAAAATGCGAAATCTAATAATTGAAGCAAGAGAAGAAGCTGCCTGAAAAGCTTATCCGATACGCGCTTTCGCTCTTGTCCTTATCATGTCAGCGAGTATCGTACGTGGCGAGAAAATGACATTCCCACGTCAAGAGTGCATTCTTACTTCAGACGTTCTTGGATCAGTGTGAAAATCGATAGGCGTGAGTTCGTCCTGTCCTCCAGATTTCATCTTTCGGGTTTCTACGAAGTTTTCAACGTGGGTCATCAGCTCGAAACGTGGGACAGGTACATCCGTACAGGTGTAAACAAGGTGTTGCCATGATGCGCTTTACAAGTGCGTGCGAATCTTCGATAGATCCTAACACAATTGATATAAAGTCTTTATTTGGTGCTGGTGCACCTTAGTGGCTTTATTGATGCGGTGTTTAAAATGCTGTGGTGTCGTTTTGTGCCAACTCATCTAGCAAGTATAACGATATTGCAGAAATGGTGTTGCTCTTGAATATATGAAGATAGTGGGGATCGCCACTCGGCCTATTTTTTAGATTGAATGTCATTGATTTCTTCATCTCTATAAACATTCTTCTTGATGGAAATTAATGGGAGTTCTTTTTTTGAGTTTGAAAAAAAAAAGAAATTAAAAGAAGTGATGTCATTTGTATTTGATAGATTGTGATAGCTGAGTCTGTATGGAGAGTTATCGCGTTATGCTTTCAGATCAGTCAGGGCATTCTCCTCATCGGCGCAATGATGTGCTCTACGATGCATTATCGCCATATTTTAGTGCTAGCTCGGAAAAGAGGCGCACTTTCTCAAAGGTCTTTTCAATTCATTCATTTATGTTTGTCCATGGAATTTTTTTTCCAGTGTTTTTGCGCTTGAGACTGTATACTTTATAACAGGAATTAAAGCTTGTTGCACTTCAGTTTTCATATTATTTGCAATTACCAACATTGTTTGACATTTTGTGGAATTGAGCAAGGGCTTCGTTGTTAGTTATGCCATCGATAGAGACACTTTAAGGCCGCTTCACTGGAGAATGCGTCTTGCATTGTGCTTTGATGCTTATATAACGGAGGAGTGTGTTATTGCCGTCATATAACACTAAAAATACCGACAGTTTAAAGCTTGCATGCTGGACAGAGGTAGTAATGTTTTTTTTCGAGAGAGTCACTTATTAATTATATATTTTTCTAGCGCAGTTTATAGAGCAGTAATAACTTGAAAAGATCAAAATGAAGCGTTTTCTGTACTTGCAGGGTGAATATGCGCAGCTTTCTGGTGTGCGTCGAAGGGGAAGAAGCGGTGACAGCACCTCCACTCAAGGTCAGGCGTGTCTGGCTTGTCTTACAAGACTTGTGCTTTTGCCTTGGCGTGGGAAAAGATCCCTAGATATCCGAATGGCTCACACTGACGGTACTAGTGTGAGCCACTCGGATAGCCAGAGTTCTCAGAGGGAGGAAGAAGATTCAGCCGATGAGGGGGAGGGGGGAGGGTGATTGGGAAGCTAGAGAGGTCTAAAATTTTGTGGAAATCTGAAAAAAATGAAGGCCAAGCTCCGATGGTTTTGTAAATTTTTAGCGGCAATTTAGGGTTTCCGGAAAAGTTCAACTTGATTTTTAGTGCTTTGTCAGTGTTGGGCCTAAATATGAGGCGACCCTTCTTATCCCGCTTTGTGGCATATTGATATCAGCAGACCGCCAGGCATATTGTTGTCGAGCTATAGTTGGTAATGTTGAGATTTTCACACGTAAGGTGGGAACAGGCTCAAAACACTGAATGGTACTGAGCTTCATATTCAATATAGACATGGGAATAGATCCTTGCCCATCCGAGAAGTTCCATTGTACAACCTACGAAGAATTTATGCCTTCTTTAGTATTCTTTCAGTACTAGAGTTTTTCGGTCTTTGATTTTTATACTGATAACGTATATAGGTTTTGCATTTTCTTGATGAGTGAAATGAGGTATGCCCTAGTCTGATATTTAGTATACGACTACATATTAGTCCCAAGCATGCTTGACCTCCTACAATCCTTTCCAGGAAATATGCAGGATGCCGATATGTGTTAACCATGGCAGTATATAGGAGTTGAAAGAAGGTAGAAATTTATGCAAGCGTAGGGTTTGAAATAATGGCGAAGACTGTTCATTATAGAGCAAATATCACCGGTGTCAGCATGGAGCATGGAACGAGCGCGGAGTAGTCCTGAGCATTCTTCATGTGAATCCCTTGCGCATGGTGAGCCAGGTCCTCACGACGAGGAGCTAGTTGCCGACGAATCGAGGTATAATCCGCTTTGTTATTCCATTGGGGGAAGAATGGGGGGTGGGGGGAAGGGAGTGGCTAATCACCAGACGGATCATTATAACACTCAGGTTGTTGCACTGAAATGAGCGCCTTAGTCACATATGCAAGTAGTTCAGGTGTGGCGCATTACGTAGCTAGACTTTGATGTGCTGGTATTTCTAGGCGACGGATCTCTTGTGGCGGAAGCTTTTTGGCGCATTTCGTGATAGGTAATTCAATCGCTTGTTGGGCATGGTTCAATTTGACAGACAATTACCTCGTGCTAAATCAGAGGTGTAATATCGTGCGGAGAATACTTTAATGAAGTACGTTGGGGGGGGGGGGGGGGGGGGGGGTTNGAGAGAGAGATTGATCATTTAGACAGTTATCAGCCGATAATGTTTCTTGCTCTATAATGATTTGTCGACGTGGTTTTATTCGAAAAGTGGAGCTTCCTAGAGAATTGAGCGACATTAAGCAGTTCTTCGCTTAGTTTGCGTTACATTGCAAGATCGTCGACTTTGAATTTCTTTAAAGATAGTTCCCGTGATTGTTTCGCGTTAATTAAATAATGTCAATGTTTCATTTGTGACGTTCTGAATGACATAAATGTCGTCGAGTTATTGACTAACTTGTTCTAGTACCGAATTTCTTATGAATTGCTACTTGGTTCTCAACATTCGATTTTCGAACGTGAGTTGAGTTGTGGCGGAAGTTATTGAATCCCACTCCTCCCTATCGGAACCGTTCTGATGAAAATATTGACAGATGTGTCTATCACATTGCTGATCGCGAAACAGGAAATTATTTCAAGCAGGGCTTATTTAGAGTGTCAGGTGTAGGCCACAGGTTGCATATCGAAGAGAGTTCTTTTGGTTGTTTTATGTTCATCTGATGAACGATTGCTGAAACAATGAACGATTGCTTATGTTTTTCTTTTTTCAGCTCTGTTGAGCGACACAACGATAGACGTCGGAAGGTTGCGGGATCTCATTCTGCATCATCGCGTGGCCGACGGGCTGGCAGCAATGTTCTGAATGGACCGCTGAAAGCAAACGGTAGACAGCAACACAAATCCAACAATACGTCTATTTCGGCCACTTCATGCAATTACGCAAACAGTTCGCCGCGCACCTCATCGGTTAGCATTTTCATTTTGAAATGCTTTTTTACGAAATAGTTGAGCAGTATTGACCACAACGTCCACTTTTGTTTTATTGATATACAGTTCGAAGAGTAGCAGGTGTCCGAATTTTTTTTAGGGAAGTTTTCTGAAGTTTTGGTATTTCGAGCATTTTGGTGTTGTGCTATAATGGTTGCAAAACGCATTCTGCTATCGAGTGGACTCATCTTTATAGGCGACGACACAGTTGACAGTGGCTAATGATTGCAGCATGCATTGTTCTTGTATTAAGGCAGTCGCTAAAGGATGCGATAGTTAAGGGTCGCTCTTTGAAGAGGTGTTTGACGGAAAGGCGTTTGGCTAGAAAGCAAAAGTCCGTAGAGGAGTCACATGCAAGGCTGCTGTTCTCCTCAGAAGGGAATTCTATGGGTGGTGATCTGATCCCTTGAGCAAAATGAATCATCGGACTGCGCTTAGTGATAGAAGGTAGATGACATTATTAAATAAAGTGTGAATCGCTGAGTTTGTGTCCGGTGCTAGAAGGGACTCACGATAGCTTCATACGGAAGGTGCTGGAAATGTTAGCCAAAAATGGCTGATCGTCGGTCATGTGCACATGAATTGTTTATACCTTTGTAGTAACGAATAGAATGTGGGAGATACGTTCATTGAATCCTGGAAATATGCATATAGTTCATGTGCGCAGTCAATGTTACTCTTGGTCTCTTTGGAGTAGTATTTAGTTGTTTATTCCGTTGTATTATAATGGAGGATAGTGTTTGAATGTATGGCTGTGTTGAGACTAACGATGCTAGAAATAGTTATGCTCACCTATGAAATACTTTCTTTGCAGTTCTTTGTGTTGAACGCACTGCGACTGTGCATTTTTGGGCATTTTTTTAAGAAACATCCATTATGCATCGGCATGTAGGGCTTTGTCTGCTATCATCTGAATATAGAAATATTTTTAGAAAGTGTGCTGAACGCGTTTGAGCCTGAATTTCATCAGCTTATTTTCCTTAACAAACAAATATCAAAGACTGCTTCTCATACTGTATCTACGACGTCCAGAAGGAATTCAAGCAGTTGCAGTAATAAACAGTGCGTCATTTTTGGTATTGTGAGATCTTGATAAAAGATCTTCAGTAGATGTGCTTTGCAGAGTAGTGTGAAAGTCAATGAATGGTTTCTGTTTGCAATTTTTCAAAAAGGCGTTTTTTTGCACTCGATTCCCTTGCTATTCGAAGCAGTCCCAAGATGAGTGTGGCTGTTAGTGGATCTTAAAATTTGCAGGATGGAAATGAGCTAGCGAATAGAAAGCTAGCGAATTATTGACTAACACGCGCTGTCTCTATGGTATTCACACTGGTACTAAATCGTTGCAACAAAACCGCCTGCTTAAGTTGTGTGTTTGCAATAAGCCTATTTTGCAGCTGTCTTTTACATCATCAAGGAGAGCATTTTCATCTTTGAAACGTCCTCGAACCGTATCCCCGGCGGTGAACGCCCGGAAACGTTTGCGATCTTCGTTTTCGCGGCGCGAGCAAATCCCCTGTTCGAAACGTGACCGCAGTCCTTCCCTGAGGCGTGAACGGACAGCTGCAGCAAAACGAGTACGAACTCCAAAGGTGCCACACACGCCAACAACTTCACCTGAGACATTTTCGGCCGGCAGTCTTTCTAGTTATGCTCTTCGCGCCTCAAAAAGTCGTCTGAAACGTACGGCCAGTTCGTCGGCGTCGAGAAAACGGGTCAGTGCGGCATCTTTGGTGCGCAAGGCGAGATCGCGCACAATGGGAATCAGAAGGACATCTGCTCGGGCATCTCTCATCAAGAACAATGCCCAAAGCAGGTAAGGAGGGATGATTGCAGGTGCCGCTGCACTATCGGCTTGATTTATTTCGTTCCCAGGTTCTTGCTTTTTACTACTGCTGCGTATCCATGTTGTTATCTGGATGAGTGATTCCGCTTTGCTTTTAATCTGAAAATCTATGTAGCTTGGGAGTAACCACTACCGATATCCTTTTCCAGGTTTTCAAAGTTCTATGATATAGTCGGCTGTTTGCTTGAAGTTTAAATTGCGAACCGTGTGATGAACGAGAGAGCAATTGTTTGTCTGTGGTTTAAATGGGTAAACATCACTCAAGGGTTTGAGCTGTTTCCGGCATTTGAAAAATCCGCTGCCTCCCTTTTTTTAGTAGTTAATGAATGACGGGAACAAGTTGAGAATAAGGTTAAGTTGCTGATGCGGCTAGCGATGACGAACTAGATGTTGGAGGGAGAGAGTTCATTGAAGTCTTCAAGAACAGTGATACTGTTGGCCAGCTGGCGCCATTTCCTGCATTTTGTTTCGGATAAGCGTTGTTATTGAAACGCAGCGATTTGAAGTTGATTCATCTTATATTCATTGAATATTATTTCAGCATTTAACGTCCAAGTTTAACTGCTACTAATTTATCGATGAAACTAGTTGCTTCTTGTTCAGGTGTTATGGAATCAGCTGTAGAGGTGGCGAGAACGAGGGTGTATAATTTTTTGGCGGAAACCGGCGCAGTGTATTTAAGTTATAAAAAGAGAATGCTTAAGCTTTAAACCTGAGATAAGGCTGCAATTGATCCGTAAGAAGAGATGCTTTCAGGATAAAATCTGTACGTGGTGTGCCGGGTGCAGGGCGAGCACTGCATCTGACGATGGCTGACTCAAATGCAAAGACGGAGTTGGTTTCCTCTTCTTGCTCTTTGTTCTTATGCTGTCAAGTTTTAGTTAAGTTTGCAAAATGGGGGTAAGATTTACACGCGGATGTTGAATCTTGTCTTTTGCTGTTATTTGGAGAAAAGATGGAAAATATGAGTGTTGAGCCGCTATTTACCAGACGATAGTATTTGAGAGGCTCCAGGAGCGGTTGTCGTGAAGTGTTGCATCTTTGGGGAGGTGCAGTTATTGAAAGTGGTTGTTTGCGCTAAGGATGTATTGGAGTCATCGGTTTTAGGGCGAACTTCATGGTTTGCTATATCGCTTTGAGGTACTTTAACTTAGTGACTCAAAAAGCGTTTCATATGCTGTCTTAGTTTTTTTGTGCTTGTTTTGGTAATTGAGGAAAAAAGTGTGAAATGTCGTTCAAAGATTTGATTAAATTTTCGAATTTATAGCTTTGAAATGTCGATTCGTTTATCTAAAAAATTCTATATGTACTGTTTGACGATGATTTCGCTATAGGGATGTTTATATATTTTGTGGCATTCTTTCAAGTTCTTCATCGATATTGTCAAAATTGTATGAAATATTCAGGAAGAATGTTGCACCGACAAGGAGAGTTTCCTCACCTCATAAAATAAAGCATTTGGAAACGTTTGCTTACGAAAAAGCAATCGAGGGAACCGAATCGGATTTAGAGATGTATGCGAGAGCCGTCTCTAACGCTCAAAAGGTTTCTATTATCTTTTATTGTGGTAATTATGTGCATCGAAATGAACATTGATGTGTCATTGGTTGGTGCTTCAAGAACGGTGTGCATCTAGTTTCGGCTTTTTGAGTGGAATATGGCGGAAATGCCAGAGAGTTGAAATTTGCAGCGAAGAATAGAGACTATATAAGTGTGAATTGGTGAATTTGCAAGTGTTTTTGCGGTTTTCGAAATGTGCCGAATGACAGTGATGCGTGGAAGAGGTTCTCATCGATGTGAAGGACAAGGCACGATGAATTAAATTTGTTGAATGTGTTATGTGTTTAATTGCGCCACTTATTTGAATGAAAGGTTGGAAGGGGCAGATCGGCATTTCGGATGTTGCGATTATTTCTGGATGTTTTGGTCGTAACTTTCACTCTAGTTTCTTTGTCTATATTCTTTCAGAAATCGGCTATAGATTGCAGCCCAATCTGCGCTTTGCACATAAAAGATTTCCACAAAATATTTTCAAGAGTCAATACTTGAACTGTTTCTGCAGTGAAGCTATTTTCTCGATTCCCGACATTGGCCGCACTCCATATTCAAAGACGTAGAATCAGAAGACAGAAAGTTGAGCACGTCCGCTTACGAATTCCAAGTCCTTCCATTAGAGTGCTCAGATTGGGGATTTTTGCTGTCCATATGTGGAAGCGGTGTGCGTCAATGCAAATGCCAAACAACACGTTATTCTTCTTCTTACGTTTAGGACTTTGCTGGCATCTCGTCCATCAATCGCAGATATTCCAATCTCGAGGTCCTCTCTGCATTCCTGACGAAATTTATAGCTTGTGTCAACGCTCACTTTTGATCTGTCAGTAGTTAAGCACGAATTCCGTGACCTCCAAATTTTCTTTACGACGGGAATTACCTGAATTGGCAGGGGATGAAATGTTTTTGCAAGAAAACGTTCCCTGCAGACGGATTTTCTAGCAAAGAAATTTGAACCGCGGCGTGTATGAGTTTTGTGGCTGCTAATTTCACATTAGGAGGATGCTGTTTATGGTATTAGATAGCGCTTCTTGTTTAGCCCGCTCCCGAAAATTTCACAACTTTAGCACTGTGGTAGGATTGAACCCGCAAGTGCTCGAATCGCAGTTTTTCAGTTGTTGGACATCTAGGTACCGAAGTGCAAATTCTGAATGACGAAATCAAGGAGGATGATATCGACCGTCTGTTCCAGAAGCACTCAGTTTCGTAAGGGGGGGGGGGGG
>JAARMF010001160.1:14852-27012 GCA_022844705.1 Toxascaris leonina | reverse complement strand
GGGGGGGGGGGGGGCTTCTTCGTTTCGATGTAACTGGGAGATTGTCAATTCGGATTCAGCCTTCCTCTGACGTTTGTTTTTCGTTGCGTAGAATGTGTCTGATATTAAACGGCCGTTATTCGCAGTAATTGTAGAGTGGGAATGTTGTCATGGAAAATAGTCTTAAAAATCGTCCTTTCAGCTCGGAGCACATAGTGTTCGCCCCATCTATCATTGTGGAATTCCTATCTGATTGCTTTCATGGATAACAGATTTTGAGTGTCGAAAATCGGCCAGTATTATATTCTCGCTGTGTGTGGTGGATGTGTTGTAATTAAAGGTTTTCTGTTGTCGCGGCGAGAGGGGATGATGGGTACACCGGAGAGACCACTCTCGGATCTTGGACGCATCTCCTATTTGAACTACTGGCTTTCGGCGATATTGGAACATCTTCATTACACGCTCGATCCAAACCATCCTAAGAAAATAACAATAAAAAGTTAGTTCGATCCTTATATCTCTTGTTGTGATCGGTGTTGTGTGATTGAGGAAGCGTCCTTTAGCAAAAAGTTTCGGGTATTACTTACGGGGTTTTGTATGGAATTTCAGCATCTAGATGAGAAGTGTTGTACTTTCATTTCAGCTTTGAAGCTAATGCTTATTCACGTAAATAATTGAAAAGCTTTTTTATAACAAAGCATCATTTCTTGGTTTCCATGTCGTAATACTGTTGGAGTCGATCGAAAGCGAAGAAAATACTGAATAGAACAAGAACGGATGGTGAAAGATTTGAAAGCGTTTTTGGATCGATTTTCTTCATTTAATGTCTTAATGCCTCCCTGCGCTTTTCTCGTTTTTTGTTGGTTCTGTGCATAATATAAGCAGAGAGAAAGGCTCCTAGCACATCGATAACATCCTTGGCGTTCCATCCCTCTGAAGGAAACTGAATGACTTTGTTGCCGAAAGATGGACAATAGAACGAAATGAATTGCTACAATGTTGATTGTCTTTAGTGAAGCAACATCAATCAGATCTGCGTTGTTGAGGTTTTTATGCCATTTGGCGTTTATTCACAATTTTTTTACATCGGTGGAGGATGTACACACTTTGTTTTTGTACCCCCTGTCCATAAAAATTTCATTTTGAAATAGGTGTTGCTCGTGCGACGGCGATTTCAATTTTCGATATTATGGAAACATTGGAGCCACTCGGTTGGATTAAAAAGGAAGACTCACAGTAAGTATTGTCATTCTTTTGATTTGATTTGCAAAAAAAACGTCTTTTTTCCCCCTTTACCCATGACTTGTGATCAATTTTGTCTAATGCAACCTCAAAACATTCGATTCGAGTCGTAAAGGTTCGTTCAGAAATCGTAGTAATATTGTGCTTCTCGGGAGTAGCAGAGAATGGCATTGTTTTGGTTGGTAGCAAGGGCAATTGCTGTAACAAGAGCTCGGATTTTCATTGCATCATCTCATTAGTTCGTTGAAGATACTATAACTCCTCGTTCGGTTTCCGAATGCCTCGCCGTCCTGTTTTTATGAAGCCTGGATTTTCGCTCTCGGGGATCCTCCCTTTACACAGATGATGATCATGAAAAATATGTTTATTGGTATAGCAACTGTCGTTGTGAGCTATAGGATTCCTAGCAAATCGAAATCGGTACTTTCCAGTTCGATCCGTTAGGGCTGCGTGGCATTGATTTAAAGAGCGAGGTGTATACACAGTTTAGATGGACGTCTAGCATATATATCTTTGAATTAGTTAGTTGATGGTCATGCGGCGAATGCAGGTTGCCCCTCCTTGCTTAGTGATAAGTTTTGTGTTTCTGTTAGCGGTATTTTCATTACCGGCTACTTTGCCGAGCAGAGGTTTTGTGCTGTTAATGAAGCACTAACCCTTAAAAAATAAGGTATTTTGAAAGGTACGTACTATCGGTGAACTATTCAATGGTGGAAAATCATTGGAAAAAGGCGCGAAGTAATCCACACCGATTGTGGATCGACGAGTCGAAGCTACGGGTAAGTCTGACTATCGTGTTCACGTACCACTTAATGCTGTTGTTAGTGTTCGAACTTTACAGTGATGGATAGGATCGCAGCTTCAGCTAATGTGCCACTGCTGATTGTAGTGCTTGTGATAGAGCATTTTTTGCACTGAGAATGTGTTGATTTTATTTTAGAGTGGGTATTGGAATGAGGAAGAGACTTGTGTTGCAGATTTTTGGGGACCTTTCAGGGCGAAGTATCTTGTATATAAAACATTTTTCCGAGGTTATTAAGAATCACGGATGCGTATGAAAAATTGCTTTCTTTTTGCAGTAGTGAGCATTTGCTTTGATGAAGGCAAGCGCTGTATCCCGAGCGCCTCTTTCGTTCGATCCGTTAATGAGTTAGCAATAACTGCAATGTTATCACTAGTGCCGTTACTTCTTCGCCTAGAGTGAAATAGAAAGTAGATGCGTGGAATTCTGTATTGTTTGACACTTCAGTGGGTTCCGAAGGAATACACACCGTACAGCCCTAGCAAGGATTCGAGGTTGCGTTCCCCAGGTGCACCTGGTACAAGCTTGTCGCCTAACAGATCACCGCTGGCAAGGGAAACACGACAGCTACGTGTTTCGGGTTCTGCACGTGAGAAGGTTTGTTACCTCATATTTAGTATGGTTTTCTTTCGTCATATTTCCGAGGAAGAGAATACTACCGCTTTTTTTTTTGAGAGTGCCATTTGGTTAAAGCGTAAGATCATAGTGTTGTTGTTTGGAAGGGCATGGACTTAGCAGGAATGACCGTTGACAAAGATTTGGTTTATGCAGCTCGGCGGTACGGGCTCACTGACATTGCTGCGTACCGATCTGCAGTGGAATTTCTCATGTCACAGAGCGATGACCTGACCTTTTGAACTCTTTTGACGGATTCCAGTCTTTAAAATTCACTGAGGTGGAGGCCACTAGAGGGATGTGATGATTGTAGAGAGAATCGTCGAATGTTTCTCAGGAATGATTTCCACTTTTCGGTGAACACATTTCGATTTGAATGGCTTTTCAAAGTCCTGATATTCCTCTTGGTAGGGGAGAAAAATTGAATGCTTTGAGCTACGACTGCCTTCGAAAAAACAGTTCGAACACTGGTAGAGGCCATGAGATTTGTTTGTGGGATAGATTTGCTTCATAATAATTGAGTGGACGGTGTTGAGAAAGCGTGATCTTTGTCGATGAGGAGACGTTATGTTCAGCGGACTGTACCTTCTCCTTCATGGAGCGTTGGCCAGCTTTTGAGCAGTATTGTCAGGTTTTTAGACTTTTTTGCGTTAAGAGTTGCTGAAGCAAACATGGTTTGCCTTATCTCAAACCTCGGTTAAGCTTGCCCATTGTCTTCGACAGCAAAGAGTTCCCCTGCCAATCCGTAAGCAGACTTTCGCTTGTTTTACGATACCCGTAGAGTGGTCGTGAACAGGCGCTTTCAAATAAAGTGCAATGGATTACTGGTTGTAATCCTTGGCCAAGAAAATATGTATTAAGAGGTAGGTTGGTCTTGTAAAATTTATTGTGCAGTTGTTCAACAAAGTAGGTCACGAGAAGAGTGCAGTTTTCTAGAACTACGGGCAGTAGGGGAATGTTATAAAATTTTCGATCGTCTTTTCAGGTTTCTTGTCTGAGGCATTTGGGTCTTTCAGGCGCGTTAATGTCATAGTAAAAGAGTGAATCATCCCAGCGGGAAGCTATGTCGATAAGGAACTTACAACGTTTCTTGTTGCTAAGAGAGATGGCTTCAGAGCTTATGTTGAGGTGAGGGGAGAGGTGGCGGGAGGGGGGGGGGGGGGCGATGAAGGGTGATTAATCAATGATGTGCATTAGCCGTGTCCCTAGCTCGGGCTGAATTTTGTTGGTGGTGCTGACCCAGCGAGGGGAATTGTGAAAGGTTAGTTCATATCGAGGGGGATTTCGAAAAAGGGAATTCCTTTTTCTGACAGAATATGAACGGTATATTCCAGAAGGATGGAATGAAGCGAAGGCGCTCTCAAACGAGCAGAGATCGCCTTGTTTTTGATGATGTCAAGGAGACACGGATGTCGCCACTAAAACATCGCGACATCTCTTCGGCGGATTCATCCGATGGAGAAGACGACGTTGAAAGAGCATCCCCGATATCAAAAAACTCTTGCAAAGGTTAGTTTTTATTTCATGGATAAAGAAGCGAAGCAAGACACGAATCCAGCTTTCACTTTATTGAGCTGCTTGTTTTGGACGCCGCAAAACTGCTCATTTTGTCTCAACTCAGGTGCCGTTTTCTGCTTGTTTCTTCGTTGGTACGCGAACACAAAGTTTTCTTTTTTTTCAGATCAAGTTCATTCCATTCAAATTCATTTCATCCCCAATGCAGTCATTCGTGGTAAGTACGGTTTTTTGAGGTTAAATAAACGTCTTGAACCTGCATATGACCACCTTTTTTTCGCGTGGGTCGCCTCCGAACCTCTGTCTTACTCTTGTTTTATCTGGGTAGGAGGCATGCTGCGTATGTTAGCTAACAGATCGATGGATGGTTGTGATTGTTTCTTCTCTCTTCTAATGTCTTCCTTGTAGGTCAATCTCGGCGGAGGAGAACGCGTAGAGACTCGAGTGACGACGACAGGTCGACGAGCGCTGAAGAGTGCGTCGATGAGCAGCACATTCGAAACAAAAAGTATCGTACACCACAAGGTTTGTTTTTTCGCAATATTTTTTAGGTTGATTGATAATATAGTTGCAACTTAAAATTGATGGAACATGGTTTTGTCTATTCAAAAAGAATTTGAGGTGGATAATGTGGTGAAGAAAGCGACGCAAGCAGTGGATCATATGTGACAACAGAAAAAATTCAATAATAAAGGTTTTCCGTTTATTAGAAAAAATAATAAAACAGGTGTTAAGCGTCACGATGCACAAAGGATAGGATACACAGTGCAGGCCAAGCAAAATGGGCAATAGTGATCGGAACAACACAAGCAGATTGGTGTGATGCCGATGATGTTTTGTGCTTAATTTGCATTCGAAAGTAACATAACAAATCTTACAAACCGACGCAGCTAAAGAAATTGACGAGTTGAGATTTCTCAGTATTTGTACGAGATAATCCGATGAATGCAGCAAGAGGCTGGTCTGGCGACATTTCTTTGAATTCTTTTAGTTGCTCCGTTTGCTGCTGCTTCTTTGGTGCCGTCACTACCTGCATTGATTTCTTAGAATCTGCGACCAACTAGAAAGCTTCTGTGATGAGAGAAAACTGACTTGACAGGAGCTCATACTCTCGCACCCTCTTTTCGCTTTCAATCTTCATCAACCTCCTGGTCGGCCCAAGTTTTTTCCTCCCTTAGGCTTGAGCTGGGTCGGCCTGACACCTCAAACTCAGGTAACTAAGCCTTAGGAAATTTCGGAAAACATTCGACAACATAAACCGACAACGAAACAACAACCTTGATTGTGAACAACTACAAAACGACGACTAACGTTGAAGAAACGAAGGCTACAGCTTCATAAAACGGCACGTCATGAAGAACTAACAGATTGTGCTAAAATTACTTAAAATTAATGTAATATATAATCAAACACAGCAGCAACGACGTGCAAGGGCACGACCCCCTGCATACATCACATAGTAAACACAGGACCATGATGCTTCCGTGGTTGGAGAGTGTTTCGGCGTATGGTCCGTATAGGTCAGATTGTTATGCTTGCAGCAAAGGAGAGTTCAGGCTCACCATGTGGTTGATAGTTGCTGCAAATTGCTTTGCGATCCGTGCATCCCCTGCGGCTAGGATAGCAACTCGCGTTTTTTTAGACAAGAGTATATGTACCTCGCTTGCGGTAAAATTTTTTTTCCACTTTATAGAAACCTCAACTCAAGATTCATGAGCTTTTTAGGTTTTGCGCAAACGGCAAAAGGATGCAGTCGTTTAGCCTAGTTGCATGTATAGTACAAGCAAATATGCCAAATTTTTTGTAAGGGAGGATGAGAGTGGGTGTTGTTCGCTTATTGACAAATCTTTACGATGCACTGAAAAATTCAGTCGGCATGAAATTGTTTCTTTGTTTTCACGCAATTTCGGTTGTATTTTTGTTACGTTATTCAGTGTCGTTCGCCGTTTTCATCAGTTGCTGAGCATAGCCAATTCTCGACTATTTGATGTCCCGAAATAAGAAAGAGCACAGATATATATCAGTGTGCATAATAGGAGAAGCATCAGTATTGAATTTCAGCAGCCGGAAGTGCTCGGAGTACGACGTGTAAAAGTGCTACAGGAAGGTCGAGACATGCAGCCGAAAAGTGCACTCGAAGTTCGCAATCCTCCAACATCGCGAAGAAGCATGTAGGCTCGAGAAATGACCCAGTCGAGGAAACGTCTTCGGAGAGCGATCACTCTGGTTTGACTATCTACGTTGTTGCTCACGCTTGCTTATCAGGGCGCATATTGCAAATAGAGTTGAATATTCGTCTCCTGTTGTGAACATTCCCCTAAGGGGTGAACGAACGGGGTCGGATTGCAATGTAAGGGAGTGTTTTATCAGTAAAGGGCAAAAGATATTTGAAGAATAGCAGGTCTTCTAATCTTTTGCTTGCGAAAATGATGGAGATAGACTTCTTGCGCCACATCGCTAGGCCGGTTCTGTGCATGTTTTGCTGCCTTCATTTTATTCATTATTCATTTCGCTGGTCAGGCATACTTCATAAGGCACTTATGAAATACACAGCGTAGCGTTATGGGTGATGGTTTGTGAGCACGAATCTGTAAAAGGAAAGTGCTGTTTTCTGAGGTGTTCTGGAATGGGCATCGTTGCGGCTGTTTCAATCAGGATTGCGTTGAAAACAAACTGACATAGGGAAGTCATATGCTTTTTTTAAAGCTCATTTAGGCTCACCTTTCCTTTTTTATAGAAAAGGAATTTCTCGGGCTCTTGAGTTTCTTCATGAGGCCGATGCATTTAAATGTTTCAGGCGCAAACCAGATTCACCAGAGCAGTTCACATTTCCATTCCTCGTATAAGAACACGGATTGAGTCAAAAAGCTAGGCCACTAGGTTCAGTTACTTGAGCTGTTGCGAAAGCGGAAAGCTAATAGGGCAAGTTGGCTTGTGGCTATGCAGTGGCCCACGGTTCAGCATGCCTGTCGTCCTCATTAAATTTTTTTTATAAACTAGAGGGATCCCCAGGGGTCGTTTATTTTATTTGTAAGCTTATTTCTTCCATCCTCTCCTTCAGTCAGCAGTTTCAGGAATAGTTCTGCGCTATACATTCACTGAGGTAATTATTGTTGGGGATTTTTGAAGCAGGAATTGTTAGTCGTAAAGCTGTCTATTTATGGTTAGTAGTATAATGAAGATATTGCAGAGGATGACGATGTCCAAATACAGAGCAAGCGATCGCCAAGAAAAAGGCGAAAGCGCATTCCACGCTTTGTGAAAGCACCGACGAAAAATATGCGAAAGGTTTCGTTCCGTTGTTAGCATAGTTTATCTCAAAATTTCTTAATATGTTTCTTTTGTTTTATGTTTACTTCCACCGTCCGGTCCATATCGTTACTGATTTCACTTGTTATCAGAGAAGCTTGTTCAGGCTTGAGCTGAAAGTCGTCTATTCTGATAGCGATATCAATAAAGGTAGGGCAGCTTCATTTAGCATAGAATTAATTCTGTTCTTCACGGATTGCTTAGGAAGAGCTTGCAGAAGTTGTGCAGTTGAAGATGTGCAGTCGGCAAATTTCGGAGAAATTGCTAAAATTAAGGTCAGGAGTGGTTGTTTGACTTCAGATACCATCAAGGGAAAGTTCGGTGGATACTGTCGAGACGGTGGCCATGCTGGTTGCTGATGAGGTTTGGTTTGAGGTTTTTTTTGTTAGCGCATGTTACAAGTGTATCACTTGAAATGATCTGAAATCTACTGTATCACCTGAAATGACCTGAAATCCACTGTATCACCTGAAATGACCTGAAGTCTACTGTGTCACCTGAAATGACCTGAAATCTACTGTATCACCTGAAATGAAGAACATCCCAACGCAGTCATTGTTTCTAGCTGATAGATGCTTTATACCCTCGTTAATAGAAATTTCTATCGTTCACGTTCTGTTTGGAGTTGCAAACAGGTGTTGCTACAGTTGGAATCCGCTGAAAGCATCCCTCTGCTAATAAAACTAATGCTGTCGACCATCGCAGTCGGATTTGTAATGTGACAATTTTTAAAACTGTTTTGGACATCTATAGAGTAGGCATAAAACATGAGAATTGTTAGTTCGTTTCAGTGATTGCGTGGAAATGAGGCTGCAACAGGCAGGGTGCGAATTCTTGATGTTTCATCGGGTCAGATAACTGATAGTAAAGTCGGAGTGGGCTGAGAGTTCCTCCTGTAGTCTGGAATGACCCGTGATATGAGCTAATAAGGATATGCAGTTTGTGTAATTGTGTATTCATTTTGACTTCGTAAACTTCTCTTGTTCTTTATTTCGAAACAGCTGCTGATGCGATCGATCGGTAGTGGCAGATCGCTTGGAAAGTTTGCGAAGTTTGAATGACATTACCTGTTGGGCTGCATATTACATTACCTGTTACGAAAGCAAACGAGTGGTTATTAAACCAGACTCAGAAAACGAAAATTTTATGAGTGATGTCTACAGGATTTGGCAAGGGACGTTAACTCAGTGATGGCGTTATCAAGCCCAAATGGCGACACGAAAAGGGAAGCAAGAGAGCATTCTTCGGGAATGGAGGGTTCAGCTGAAGTAGAACGGTGATTTTTCAATCTCGAAGTTGATTCTTGCTCAATCGTTTCTCTTTACCTCATAGTGGGAATTTGAGAATAAGTTTCCATGTCACAAATGAACTTTTCATTGTTTTCAGGGCTGTCCTGCCTCCAGATTTTTTTTCAGTAGTTGCAGCTTGAAGATGGAGGGAAAGTTGATGAGCAGAGCTGCGCCAAAATTTAGAAACGCTTCAGCTTTGGACACTGACATTTTTATATGCCGGTAATGGCTGGGCCGGAGAAGATTTAAGGGCGCATTTGTCAGTTGCCTTTCCCATGGGCTTAATACCTGTGTGATAGTTGTTTTCCCCAGTCAGTAACAGCTTCGCGTTTGTCTTTTTCTAGATTTATCTTGAAAAGGGAAAGGTGATGGTTAAATTTTTATCTCACTCGATTTAGCTCATTGTCGTTTCGGCATTCCTGTTTATTGGGTCCGCTGTTTTCAGTGCGTTGCATTATAGTTGTGCAAATTTTTCAGATTGCAGATGCATATTTTGCATCACCACTGGTATGGAACTACAACTTGCTAGTATTGTTTTCATGCTGTGGGTTCGCATTTGTTGAGCTTTTGCTCGTTGTTATTTAGTGTCCTTATGCTTCGTTAAGCATCTAAGTCGCTGAGTTTAGATGGGCCGAATCTATTGGCGTTTCGTCATCTTCGTCAAGTCTTCGATGTTGGTATTCGCCACCAACTGAAAGCAACGGTTCCGAAATTACCGAGAAAAGGTAGTATTATTTATTGTTGTGAAATTTTCTGTGAAATGGCTATGCGTTCGCTATCTGTCTTCGCCAATATGTAGTAATTAGTTGAATGATGTGATCGATGCTGTAGTTCAGGAATTCTTAAGTGTTGGTTTTGTCTTTTGAATTGTTGCTGTTAGGCTGTCGAAGATTTCACCTGGTTCACTGGACGTCGCTTCAATTAACAGAAGCTTTAGTGGTTAATCGACGGATGTGTTAAGTTCAAGATTGTTTTTTTTTTGTCAAAAGTGGAAAGTGCGAAAAACAACTGGAGCAAGGGGTGATGCTGGTCTGATAGTGTCTTGAATTCAGTAAAGAACTACGTTTCTTCAGCTTTAGTCGTGTTGCGGTTACTGATGAGAAAGTGGCTGAAAGCGAGGCCGGGAATGAGCATGGAGCCGACGACAATTGCAAAGCTGACGACGAAGATCGCAGGAGTCTGTCGAGGTGAGTGTGTCTTTCACACATCAGTTGCAAAGCCCGTTTCTTTTGTTTTAATTCACTGCTGTCGTCAAATCTGTTAGCATGGGAGAAGGCTGTGTAAGTAGTCAGGAAAGTGCTTGCTTGCATTATCACTTATCAGCTTATCAGCTGATTGGCTTTGGAAGTCATTTTGAGGTTTTATCTTATATTAATGTGGGTGCTAGTATGTTTAATATCTCCGATCCTTATGGTCGGCAAACTGATTTCCCTGTTTTGCTGTTATATGCGCGTGTGATGGATGGGTCACTCTTGGTGGCGAATCGCATCATAGCTGCTAGCAGAGGGATTCGTATTGCACCGAGTCGTTCCTGTTAGCTTATTGTGGGTGTTTCTTTTGGCTGTAGATGTGATGTGGAGTTGGCAGTGAATAATGACGACGAAATGCCACCAATGTTGGAAGCGGATGGCGATATCCCATTGTGGCACCGATCGCCAATGGAGTCTCCTGAGCCGGTTGCTGTTATGGAGGTGAGTTTTGTAGTGTATTTATTCTTCAGTTGTTGATTTACTCGTAGAAACGCTAACCGCTGAAGCAGACAGGATTGTAATGAACGCACATCAGTGCTAGCAATTATAAATGGAGTTTGTTCGGAAGCATCGCATAGCTAAGTGGCATAAATAGTTCAAAGGGCATCTCTTATCAGCTTATCCGTCGGCCGCTTTATCATAGAGTGATGGTGCTACGCATCGCTTTTCGTTTTTGATTCAGGCTGCTTCAACGAAAATCACCTCTGAACTGATTCCTTTTGTAGTTCTCATTTGAATGGGGCTTTAAACAAATGCTTCATAGGAGTGTTCCAGTCTACTTTGTCATATGTTGCACGCTTGCGCAAAAAGGGAAGGGAGGAGAAAAGGGAGTAGGTAGTGGAGAAATGTGTTTTCGTTTTCTCTATCTAGAATATCTTTAAAGGTGCTTTTTCCTGATTCTTTGTTACTGATGGGGAAGAGGGATGCTCTTTGCGAAGAAGTTTGTTCTAGTCGGTGTCCAATGCCACAGCTGTTAGCTGTGTTCATAATGGTTCAGACTTAAGATGGTGATGCTTGATTCTGTTACCGAAATGAAAATTGCCATATGCACTGTACTGTGTTACAAACACTGCGACATGTTCATTTTGCCACAGTATCGGAGGGGTGAGTGTTAGTGAGTTCGCTTTTAGGTGCTGTGAAGAGAGCAGATGAGTTTAGTTCTTTGGAAGTGAAAGGAAATTGGTGCGGCAGGTATTACGAGATGAAGGTAGGAGGAACTAGGTATGAATTGAGGAATAAGTCGAAGTGGGATGGTTTTTATAAAAGTGTTGATGTCCACGAGGTGTGATAATGGGTTCTGAGACCACACCGTTCTTTATGCTTTCTGCCCATCGCCAGTACGAGATGATAGTCATCTATTACTCGACACAAATAAACGCTGTGTTATTAAGGTGAGCTTCGCGACATCGGGTCCAAATTCATCAGAGACAGGTATGAGTGGAGACGGTTTGCATTCGCTTACCGAGATGCCTCAGTTACGTGCAAGTGCAGCCGGCGCTGAGAGTGTTTCTGACGGCGAGGATGAAGATGCTCCACCAAGGCTGTCGCCCAATTTCGCTCCCGTTCGTTTCTTATTTCCTACTTTTTCCGGTTTTGGGCTTTATATACGATCCTTTTTTAATGATTTCTTGGGGAGAATGCAGGTCTACGAAAGATGACTGCGGATAAACAACTGAAAAAGCGGTGAAGAGGTTCTGATGTGAGTACATATGTTACTGTCGTTCTAGAGGGTTGAGAGTTTGAGGCTTACCTGCAGATGGAGGTGGCTGAAGAAAATAGTATGAGTGGAAGCGAGACCGTTCCACAATGGGCCGACGGAGTTTCGCCGGTCGATGGAAGTGACAACTCGAGGAAAAAGTCAACCCGAGAGCCGGTCGATAGTTCGCCGCCATTATTGGCTAGGTCGACGTCTCGAACAGCACCACCACAGCCGCAACCTGTTCTTCGCACAACGTCGACCGCTAATACTTGTGAAATGGTTAGCATCTGTTGGAGCATATGTTCAAAAGAAATCCGTTTCTTGTAATTTACCTAAACAGTCAGCAACGATGATTGCAAGAATTTTTGTATGAGGGGAGGGAAAGATGAGTGGTTGTGCAGCTCCTGTCATTTGAGGTATATTGTGGCGTCTGAAGTCGAGTTTTTTTTTAAGGGAAAGG